>SJYC01043883.1:0-25930 GCA_006408675.1 Madoqua kirkii | reverse complement strand
TATGTTATGTTGCTTCCAACTTATTTTGCTTTTAAAATATGTTTTCATGGGCATTCTCAAGTATTTCTAAGAAGTGGAAAACTGCCAATTTATATATACAACATCAAAGTTTCCAATCTTCCATTAACAAATAAAGACTAATTTTTACTCTAGGCACTATTCTGAACACTTGAAATTCAACAGTTAAAAAAAAGAAAGAAAAAACGTTCCCCTGTGGTGCTTAATGTCATTGGAGCTTTAAAAAAATTGATGGGGGGGGACAATTATTTTAATATTTTATTGCTAACTGATTATTTTTATAATTGCATATGGTTAATTATACTTTTTATTCTTTGATTGTATCTGCCAGCCAACTCCTGTGCATGCTACTATAAGCTAGTAATTTTCATAGGAAAGAAGACTTTTTTACAAATTGTATGGCTAGTTATACATATATGTTATGATAATTTAGACCTTTACAATGGAAGTTGAAAACAAATAGCCTGCTCATTTCCTTTTAAAAATTCACCAGGTAGAATGATCTAAATAAAGACCAAATACGAATCATGTGGCTGAAAAGAACCACAGCATCCTCTCTCTCTTATTCCTGGTATTATTTTCTAGTTGTGTGCATTTTAAAAGCTATGTTGAAGTTAGAAATCTTTCAGTTAAGAATACCAATTAACTTTACAAATTGTATGGCTAGTTATACATATATGTTATGATAATTTAGACCTTTACAATGGAAGTTGAAAACAAATAGCCTGCTCATTTCCTTTTAAAAATTCACCAGGTAGAATGATCTAAATAAAGACCAAATACGAATCATGTGTCTGAAAAGATCCACAGCATCCTCTCTCTCTTATTCCTGGTATTATTTTCTAGTTGTGTGCATTTTAAAAGCTATGTTGAAGTTAGAAATCTTTCAGTTAAGAATACCAATTAACCTCTCCCCAAAACAGCTTCCTCTACAGAACCAGCAATCTTAAATTCACAAGTGCATTTACATCTTAGTTATAATTTATCATTTCTATCTCTCATGAATAGGAAGGCATTGGGATAGAATAATTCTCCAGAACATAGTCTTCTATATCAGAGCTGTATCTACTAGATTCAGAAAATGCTATCTTGCTGTTTGCAATTTAGGAGAAGTTGATTTGCAGATGGTGGTGGTATTTTGCAGATGCCCCTTCCTTCTCCCTGGAGCTTGTTAGTTACTGATGAGCAGTGGAGACATGAGGGACTTTTCAGATGTTGTCAGTCTGCTTGATTCAGAACGTGCTTCACCAGCAACCTACAAGCCCTGTTGAGAGTCTGTAACAGGGTTAGTAGGACAAGAAAGAGGATGCTGTGACTTAGACACTTCCTATCTTCACTGCCTTTTTCTTTGAAATAGCTAATGAATTCAAAGTGCCTAGGGACTTCTCCGCAGTCCCATGCTTAAGACTCTGTACTTCCACTACAGGAAGCAGAGGTTCGATCCCTAGTCGGGAAACTAAGATCTCACATGTCCACTGATCCCAGAGTACATATTACATAAAACCAATAATTAACAGCCAAAGCATACACTACAGTTTCACAGAACAATACAGAAACACAGCCACTTGGAAACTGAAGCTCCCTCTCCTAAATCTTGGATCAATGAGAAATCAAAGATAGTTACAGAATGTCTGTAAGAAAAAAAAATCATACAAACTATTTTCTATTAAAACAAAGCAAATTGATGGCATTAAATTGGTGTCATATAAAAATAAAGTGCCTGGCAGTGCACTGACTCAAAGGACATGAGTTTGAGCCAATTCTGGGAGATAGTGAAGGATGGGGAAGCCTGGCATGCTGCAGTCCGTGGGGTTGCAAAGAGTTGGACTCAACTTAGCAACTGAACACCAACCAACCAAGCGGTGCACTGCAGGGCACTCAAGAAGCATTCCAGAGTACTCCCTGCCTGTCCTGGCCTTCACGATGGCTCTCACTTGTTGTGTGCTGGGTGCCAGAAATAAGTGTTTAAAAGCTCATTAAAGTCTTTTATGGTATTGCCATTATTTTCCCCAATTTACACATAAGGAAATGAACCCACAAAGAGGTACATACTTTGTCTAAGATCATCTGATTAATAAATAACAGTACCTAAAATTCTGAAAAACAGATTCTTTGCCTCTGTCATGCATTGGTGGTCTGCATCTTCCTACAACCCCACAGAAAATACTGGACATTTAGAAAATATGTTTTCTCTTAGGAATAAGCTGCCGCTTGGATTTTCTTCAGCTTCTATAGCCCACAACACAGACGCCCAGGGATCTTACTGGCTGCCCAGAAATAATGCTAGGAAGGACTGCATCTTGATACTGAAATGGAAAGAATCTGTAAGAAAAGTCTGTAGTGGAAATTTAGCTCAACTGGATTGCCAAGGTCCCTTACTGGTATTAAGAGCTGAATTGTGTTTCTACCCAATCAGATTCATATTTTGAAGTCCTAGCTCTCAGTACTTCAGAATGTGACTGTATTTGGAGACAGGGCCTCAAAAGGGGTAATTAAGGAAAAATGGGGGCTTGCCTGGTGGCTCAATGGTAAAGAATCTGCCTGCAATGCAAGAGACCTGGTGGTTTGATCCCTGGGTTAGGAAGATCCCCTGGAGGAAGAAATGACAACCCACTCCAATATTCTTGCCTGGAGAATCCCATGGACCGAGAACCAACCACGCAAATACTTTGATCTTGGATTACTAGGCAAGAATCGTGAGAAAATAAATGTCGGTTATTTAAGCTACCCAGTCTGTATTGCTTTGTTATGACAGCCTTAGCAAACTACTAACAACACAAGTAAAGCTGGGTCTTTACTAGTCTCCAAAATGAAGAGCTTTTCTAATTATTCAGAGTTCCTTTTTAAAATCAGAATTCTGGACCAGAAAAACAAATAGTTATAGGTCAAATCCAGTAAGGAAAATTTCAAGTGATTTCACAGAGTATTTTTCTTATACTGGGATGCTGACACTCCAGATGGAACTTGACCTAGAGGATCAGTGACTGGGGCCTTGACATCATAGTTCACTCTGTTGAGCTTGGTGATGCTGACAGTAATAGTGATTGGAAGGGAAATTCTGAAAGAGAATGCCTTCTGGATTTCTTCACACTGCTACTTGAATATACCATGAAAGAATAAACCTTTGCAGAGTCTCACTAAAGTCATTACGGATGGATGAATGCAGTAGTGCCTGACAAGTGATGGCAGTGAACACTTTAAAATCAGAAGAAAATATGTACGTGACTATTGCAAAGCGGGGCTTCCCAGGTGGTGCTGGTATAAAGAACCTACCTGTCAATTCAGGAAACAAAAAGATGTGGGTTCAATCCTTGGATCAGGAATATCCTCTAGAAGGGAGCATGGCAACCCACTCTAGTATTCTTCCCTGAAGAATCTCATGGACAGAGGAGCCTGGGGGGCTACGGTCCACGGGGTCACAAAGACTGTGACCACAGGGTCACATGAGTGAAGCAGCTTAGCATGCAGCACGCAGTGCAAAGGGGAATCTCAACAGAAAGAGTAAAGAACTGAAGAAGGAATTAAACCTTATCCAGAGACATTAAAAAGAATTGTCTCTAACAAAAGTCCCTTTGACTTTCAGTTCAATAAATTTTTTTTTCAGTTCAATAAATATTTTTTTAAATGCATGCATAATACTATGGGGGAAATCAGAATTTAGAAATTAACCTTGACTCTGACCTTAAATACTTATGATATAAGAAAAAAGAGTCACAAATAGCTGTAATTTCATGTAGTCTTTGATAAAATCAGAATGGAATTGAAAATTATAATGAAGTCACAGAGGACAGAAAGGTCATCCTGACTGAGGCATTGGGCAAGACCCTCTAGGAGAGAAGTCTGTTTTACGTCTGGAGGTTGTGTAGCATTTACACAGACTATTTTGCAGAGGGCAGGGCTTTCTAGGCAGATGGATTAGCACGAGGAAAAACAGATGTTGTTGACTGCAAATCATGTTTAGTGAAAAAGTAGAAATCTGACCTGCTTACTTGAAGGAAAGTGTTGAGAGGATGGGGCCATTGACCCTGCACTTGGAGATCAAGGACTTGGATTTGAGTCCTGTGTTCCCCATTTACTAGATTTATAACCTCAATCTCTCTGAGCCTCAAATACCTCATCTGTGAAATGAGATAATGACTCACATCTCATGATTATGGAGATTAAAAGTGAATACTCAGTGTAAAATCTCCACCTAGCAAAAGCTGATATGCAATAAAAATTCAGTAAATGTTAACTGAACCTCAGAGTTAAAACCTGACTCTGCAGAACATGAAGAGCTGATAAGGTTTTTGAGCATGAAAGGGAGATGAGACATTTGGAAATTCATCACAGTATTACTGTGTGGAGAATGAATTAGAGGGCAGCCATGATGTAAGAGGGCTTCCCTGGTGGTTCAGATGGTCAAGAATCTGCCTGCATTGCAGGAGACCCGGGTTTGATCCCTGGGTCAGGAAGATTCCCTGGAGAAGGAAACAGCAACCCACTCTAGTATTCTTGCCTGGATAATTCTATGGACAGAGGAGCCTGACAGGCTACAGTCCATGACATGGCAGAGTCAGACATGACTGGGCAGCTCACAGACATGGTACAAGAAGATCCATTAAGCAAGTGTTAACAGTAGCCCAAGGACTCCCTGATAGCTCAGATGGTAAAGCGTCTGTCTACAATGCGGGAGACCGGGGTTCCATCTCTGGGTAGGGGAGATCCCCTGGAGAAGGAAATGGCAATCCACTCCCGTACTCTTGCCTGGAAAATCCGATGGACAGAGGAGCCTGGTAGGCTACAGTCCATGGGGTGGCAAAGAGTCAGACACGACTGAGCGACTTCACTAACAATAGCACACCTTTAGCACACCTTTGAGGCCATGGGAGCCTCAAGCAGGACTTTGCTTATGGAATTTAAAGGAGGTGATAGATGAGAGGCTTCCATGGCAAATGGCCCTGGGATGTGCACACTGGAACACAGACTGCTTTTCAGAAAATCAAATTCTAGTTCTGTGGCTCTTTTCTCAAGTACTAGCATGACCTCTATTGAGCTAGCTAACCTCTGTGGATTCCCAGTTTTCTCATCTACAAAACAAAAAGACTGGAACATCTCTAAGTACTCTACAGCACTAGAATACTTCATGCCTATTTGAATCAATAGCACATTAAGCTGATTAGATGAGAACGTGAAGCGCCTAAGAGGGATAGAGAAATTAAAGACAGCATAAAGAAAGCAAAGAACTTTAAACGTGAGTTAGTGGGTCAGTAGATGATGTCACTACTAGGACTATGGCAAAGGAAAAAGAACAGGCTTGGGAGAGCAGAATTAATGTCGTTTCTAACAGTTTAAAGGGCTGTCCTTCAATTGGATGTATGTCTCTGTTTTCATCAGGTTACTTGTTTTATATTGTCTTCTATATCTTGTACACATCAGATTTGAAAGCAAAGTTGTTGTTTTTTTTTTTTAACTTGTAGATTCTTTTCATCGGAGACTCAACCAACAGAGGGATAATGTACTATCTGATTGAAAGATTAAATGAAACCCTGCAGGACTGGCAGAAGGTGCACGGCACTAAATTCTACCACAATGTCAATGGAGGGAAGACCTTGATCAGTTATTCCTACTATCCCCGGTTTTGGATGAGCCCTTCATTGAGACCAACATTTGAAAAAGCCCTTGAACATCTCTTGCAAAGGTACAATGGAACAGTTTTGAATGAAACCATACCACAATGTAGTGATGTTTTACTAGCAGTCATGATTGTTTGCTGTGTTTCAGACGTGCTGAAAAGTTTAAATACCAAGTATTAATAATATGGCTGAAAACGAGGTAGAAATGATAAGGAGGTCTTGTGATCAGGATGCCAGCTAGGGTTCAATGAAAGTGAGGCAGTGCTGTTAAAATGTTTACCATCTGTTTCAAAGCAACACGTGTTGTTTTTCTTTCTGGATTTCAGATCAGGTCCCCTGGAGAATACCAGCCAGACTGTATTGGTTGTTGGTGGTGTTCAGTGGCTTAATTCCAATCACCTGCAAATTATTCACAAGGTTTTAAAAAGGTAAATTTGTGCAACAATAATTATCGTTTGTATTCTAAGTTAAAAAAAATATTTACTCTTGGTGTGAGTGAATTTTATCAAGATTTTATATAAAGAACAACTTGTAATTTAAAATCCAGCAGTTCAAGTCCAGTTTTAAATGTTTCAAAAGTACTTTTGTATCCAATCACAACATGGCTCTTTAGCATCCAAGTCTTCATTCGCTACAGATCAAAACATGCCCACTGACACATAAAACTATCCATAAACACACACACACACACACACACACACAAAGTACAGCAAATTCTATAAAATGAGAATTTAGTCCTATATGGCAATTATCACATTCTAAAGGAATTCCGCTCCACTTGCTTGTGTAAATACAGACATCTAGAAATATCATCAGAGTTTATGACTTGAGATCTGCTTATTTCACAGGGAAAACTTACTCAATATCCTTGTGATCATCAAAACGTTGGGGATTGGATTCCATTTGCCAGTGGATGGAGTGCACTTCTTAACACAGGTAAATCCATATTTTCCAGGCTGTGTGAATTTCATGGTTCCTCTAAGGATCCTTGCTGGTGTCTGAAAAAGGACCCAAAAGGTACTGTATAATATTCAACAACCTTCATAAAATTCAAAGAAGATGGTACACTTAAGGATTATGATTTCAAATCAGTTATAATGATTCCTGGAAATAAGGGGACAGTTCAGTTCAGTCACTCAGTCGTGTCCTACTCTTTGCGATCCCATGGACTGCAGCATGCCAAGCCTCCCTATCCATCATCAACTCCCGGAGCCTACTCAAACTCATGTCCATCACATCAGTAATGCCATCCAGTCATCTCATCCTCTGTCATTCCCTTCTCCTCCTAACCCTCAATCTTTCCCAGCATCAGGGTCTTTTCAAATGAGTTGGTTCTTCACATCAGGTGGCCAAAGTATTGGAGTTTCAGCTTCAGCATCAGTCCTTCCAAAGAACACCCAGGACTGATCTCCTTTAGAATGGACTGGTTGGATCTCCTTGCAGTCCAAGGGACTCTCAAGAGTCTTCTCCAACACCACAGTTCAAAAGCAGCAATTCTTCAGCGCTCAGCTTTCTTTATCATCCAATTCTCACATCCATACATGACTACTGGATAAACCATGGCTTTAACTAGATGTACCTTTGTTGGCAAAGTAATGTCTCTGCTTTTTAATATGCTATCTAAGTTGGTCATAACTTTTCTTCTAAGGAGTTAGCATCTTTTAATTTCATGGCTGCAGTCACCATCTGCAGTGATTCTGATCCCCCCAAAATAAAATCTCTCACTGTTTCCATTGTTCCCATAAGGGAAACATAAGGGGACACCAGCCCATAACGCTTTGAATTCATAAAGAAGAAAGTGGGACCAGAGTTTGATAAAATAAAAACCTGAGGGTTAGATGAGAGCGCTTATGTTGTAAGTATCCTCTTACCTCATTCATGTTTTAGACACTGTAAAGTTTCCTGATAAAATCATATACGAAATAGTATCAGTGAGTAATTTGGAAAAGAGTGGCTTTGGGGAAGAGGATTTCTGACTGATTGCTTTCCGAATTTGTTATTGAAGTAGTACCATTCATTTTGTCTCGGGTTGGATGTTTATAAATGAAAGGAGTCAAGGCCTCTGATCAGTTCTCATAGAAGACAGTAAATCGGTAGTCTAAACACTAAATACAAGTCTCATAAAAGAAAGACACCATCTGTAAGTAAGAGAACCAGCTGCTCTTGCTCAGCAAGGAGAGCTCACAGGCATCCCGGATTGTGTGCAGTTGCTCAGGGGGAGCTCAGGAAGCACTGGGAACTTGGGGGACAGGAAGCTGTCGGTTGAATGTGTCAATCAAGTGGGATTTATTTTCGTGTCAATTACGAGTGCTCCTAGCTTTCTCCAGCACACATCACAGGATCCCCTTCTCCTTTCTCGAAACTTTACTTTCCTGGCCACCAGATCTGTGATGCAAAAGCATGAGAAACAGTAGAAAGTGGCCAAGGTAAAACCACCAGTTCAGCTTCTTGAAGTCAGGTGGGGTCAAGGTCATGTAAAGTGAGTTGAGACATTTGGCATCTAGGGTAGCTGAAGGGTTTGAGTCAGTCAAGGATTAGAAGAGGGGTCTTTTGATCGTTTCTCCTATGGGTTATGAGCTGCATCTCCTTTAATGTTATCTGAGGTCTGCAGGTCATGTTTGCAGTTCCTTCTTGAGGACTCTGGTAGCTCCATTTTGCTTCCTTGATTTCGGCCTCTCAACTGGAACTGGAGGAGCTGTGATGCCTCCAGGTAGATTTAGAATGAACTCATCACAGCAAAGAGATCTTTGGCACTTAACCGTGTGCCAGGTGCCATGAACCATTGTGCCTGCCATCAGGGCTGCGATGGTGCTCATCAGTTTTGCAGACTTGGTGAAGATGAAAGGAAGGAAGAAGAGGAAGGGAAATGATAAAACAAAAGAGGAAGTTATGGTAGTAAGTGGAGGCGGAAGAGAAACCTGAACTCGTCATCAGACCTTGGCATTCATCATCCTCATCGTGGCCATTCAAGATGTGGCCTCCACCTTCCTAGGCAGACTTAGTCCTTGCATCCAGTGCACATGCACCCATGTGTACTCACATGTATACACACACACACTCACTCCACCCCTGAGTGTTTCGGCTCCTCAACCACGCCTAGCTCTCAGTTACCCCCAGATCTTTAAAGCTACTGTCCCTCTTCTTGGAGCCCACCCTCCACCACTTTCTCACCTGGGAAACTTTTGGTCACCCTTCCAGTGTTAGTTTAAGTGCAGTTTCTTCTGAGAAAACCTAATTGAGGACTTCTGGACTGAGAAGACCCTGAACTAAATTGGCTCTTCCTGCCATGAGCTCCTGTAACTGGTGCCCTTGTTTGTGTCCCTCAGTAGATCCCGGGCTTGGTTGCTGTCTCCCCTTCTAGTCTAATCTCAGTGGGAGCACGGTCAGGGTAGGGGAGGGAGGTCTACATTGCTCATTCTGGTCCCCAAATGCAAACCACAAATCTCAGTACACAGGAGACTCTCAGAAAGCCTCTTTGCCTTTTGGGCAGAGCCTCAATCAAAACTCAGCCCCTTTTCTAAATTTGGACCATCTCAGAAGGGCTTTCCTAGCTCTAGAACTTCTGGTGAGATCAGCAAAAGCCTGTGTTGCAACAATACTGCAGCTCAATTTCTCTCTCTACCCAGTTTGTCTTCCCTTACTCCCTTGGAGGTGTTGATCCCAAGGAGGAGGGGGGATCCTCCTGGTGGCCCCCTGCATGCCAGTTTCTGGCTCACAGTCTCTTTTTCAGAGAACTGACCTCTCTCTAGAAACCACTTACTGTAAAGTTTCTTCTATTTTTTATAACTGGGCACCTTAAAGCTGAGAGGGTACTTGTAACCAGACAAGAAAAAACTTCACAAACATTATTGAGCTCCTTGAGCAGTATTTTTCAGGTGATGACACAGACTGTTTCCCATCTGTTCCTTTTCCTCCAGATTTCTCTTTTATGATCCTTCTCTATTCACTACCTTCATTTGGGGAGAAGCACTCTTCTTTGTATGTCACCAAAATAGGTGTGCAAGCACAGAAAAGACAGAAAATTAGACACCTTTGTACTGCTTCTTTTATCTTGCAGTTGGATCAACAAATGCAAATAATTACTTGCTTTTTTACCTTGAAAGTAAAAAAAAAATTTTTTTGATCGTTAGAAAAGGGAGTACAATTCCCTCTCCGTGGCAGTATAGGTTCTCAAAGAGACAGATACCAGGACAGGATCAACCAGATAAGGGGATTTATTGGAAAGAACGTCTGGGAAGAATAGAAGGAAAGCAGGCTGAGTAGGTGGAAAGAGTTTCAGACCACACCCCCCAATGCATATCACTCAGTCTTACACCGAATATATCTTGAGTGTCCACTATGTACTGGAAACTGTGTTTGGCTGTAATGTGTCTGATACGAAGGGAGTGGAAAAAGGATAGATTAAGTATCAAGAGTCTCAGACTACAGGTAAGTCTGAGAAAGCCTTGGTCAAGCCAGTGAGGAATCCTGGAGCTGTTATACTTAGTGAAGGAATCCCTCTTCTCAACAGTGGACCTAAACTAGAACCTCTGCTGATCTCCATCAATGCCTTGAGCATGGTTGAGGAGGGAGGGAGAAATATGAATTACAGAAGCAACAGATGGAGACTTCACTCGCTTCTGGGGCTCCCAACAGCCCACTCCCCCTGCTTCCCCACTCCTACCCAACAGCAAACCTCCCTCTGCTCAGGAAGCCCTCTTGAAGTCTGCCATGCCCTTGCAGAGTTATCCCCTTTTCTCTCCCAGGCCAGAGTCTGATTTGTGTGCAGGAGCTCAGGTGTTTTGTGACCCTTTGGACTCTAGGCCACCAGGCTCCTCTGTCCATGGGTTTCTCTAAGCAAGAATCCTGGAGAGGGTTGCCATGCCCTCCTCTAGGGGATCTTCCTGACCCAGGGATCAAACCCACGTCTTGGGCATCTCCCACATTACAGGCAGGTTCTTTACCACTGAGCCATCAGGGAAGCCCAGATTCTGGTATATTTCCCTCTAATAAAGGACTCAGTAAATATTTGCATATTTGTTTATCTTGTTTGAATGTTCAGTCCTAAGAATAGTCACTGTGGTTTATTTACCCTTGTATACCTGTCCCTCAGCACAGGGCTGAATGCAAAACAGATACTAATTAATATTCAAATGAAAAATTCCAGTAAATGGAGATAGAATTTGTGATTTTCAAGTCTTGGTTTTTAAATTGAGAATTTTAGATACTTCAGTGGATCTCTGTGGACAATAAACCTAACCACTTTTCACAGAAGAAAAAGTTCTGAACTGTGCCACTACAGACATTGATGTATTGCTGTTTTTTATGTGCACAGATATTTATATTTTGAAAAATTAGAACACTTCTTACGGAAATTCATTCTTTGTCTTAAATAAGATCAATCTGTAAAAAAGATGACTTTTACATGATTTTAACTTGAGTTATTAAATCATAAAACAGTCCTTTTAATCAAAATCCTCACTCTTCTCTTTTCCAATACAGAGTGAAGTTCAGAATTTATGGAAAAAAAATTTGATTATCCTGGAAGCTGCAAAAAAATATGGCTATGAAGTGGTTGACACGTTCGCTATAACCATGGGGCGACACAAAGAGTTTTTGCAAGGGACATGCGGGTGTCATTTCCATGAGGTATTTATGCTGGCTCTCTGATTTTTGTAGCTTTTGTTTTTTAAAATTTCATTGCATCTTTAATTGCATTGTCAGTCTTATTTTGCATCAAAGAAACTATGTCCGGAGGAGATTAAATAATGTATTAATCATCACTCAGCCAAATCAAATAGTAGTCACAACTCGAGGCTCTACAAAATGAAGTGTTAAAATAATTAGTGTTTATGTAGACACCTGAAGACTAGAATTGCTGGCCAACGTAAGCAGGAAGATAGAGAACACTTGCCTTTTTTAGTAGACTCTGAGCCTTTCCATCAGAAATTCTATCCACAGAAGGTGGGAGAGGTCTTTAATGGAAATAGATTGAAAACAAGGCAATTTAATTGCTAAATTGATAGATTATCTTCCTCCACTGGTTTATCCAATGCATTAACAGAAGAGCCTGTGTTTTGAAAAGGTTTTTGTTCTTCATGGTAAAATTGATTTTTATTTGTAGCTAGTAATTAAGTAGTCTTAACTGATAAAGTGTTAGCAGGAAATACTTTTTCTTCCTTGCTCCCCCACTCCATCCTTTCAAACTCTGTGTTATTTCCTTCCTACACTTGCGTAAACTCTTGTTGGTCCCATAATTTTAAAGACACTTTTGGATAATAATAAGGATTCAGCCACATTCAGGCATAAGAAGACTCTCACTTCAGTACTAAAATTGCCCAGACCTCTGTTATAACCATATGAAGTGATTTCTTTCCCCTAGCTCAGTCTTGCCTCAGTCTCAAAAGCCCAAAAGAAAGTGTACAGAAGGCTTCTTTCCTATTTCTACATCATGCTTTGCCTCTCTTCTTCCCCCATCCCTTTCTCCATTGGGTCAGGTTGCATGCCTGCGTGCATGCATGCCAAGTTGCCTCAGTTGTGTCTGACTTTTTTTGAACCTATGGACTGTAGCCCACCAGGTTCCTTTGTTCTTGGGATTCTCCAGGCAAGAATAATGGAATGGGTTGCCATGCTGTTCTCCAGGGAATCTTCCTGACCCGGGGATCCAACCCATGTGTCCTACACTGCAGGCAGATTCTTTACTACTGAGCCACTGAATAAGCCCTTGGGTCAGGTTAGGGTTCATATTGAAAAGCAGAGACATTACTTTGCCAACAAAGGTCAGTCTAGTCAAGGCTATGGTTTTTCCAGTGGTCATGCATGGATGTGAGAGTTGGACTGTGAAGAAAGCTGAGCGCTGAAGAATTGCTGCTTTTGAACTGTGGTGTTGGAGAAGACTCTTGAGAGTCCCTTGGACTGCAAGGAGATCCAACCAGTCCATTCTGAAGGAGATCAACCCTGGGATTTCTTTGGAAAGAATGATGCTAAAGCTGAAACTCCAGTACTTTGGTCACCTCATGAGAAGAGTTGACTCATTGGAAAAGACTCTGATGCTGGGAGGGATTGGGGGCAGGAGGAGAAGAGATGGCTGGATGGCATCACAGACTCGATGGACATGCCTCTGAGTGAACTCTGGGAGTTGGTAATGGACAGGGAGTCCTGACGTGCTACGATTCATGGGGTCACAGTTGGACACGACTGAGTGACTGAACTGAACTGAGCTGAACTGAACTGAAGGGCAACAAAAGTCTTACTCGAGGAGCATAAGCCTAATCCATGAATGTACTTTCTGGGTATAGAATGCTAATTCTTTCTGTCTAAGGTGCTCTTGTGGGCTTCCTTGAAGACACCCCTACTGGACCCTCTGATAATAGCTTCTTTGACAGAGGAATACTTCCCTTACAGCTGTATTCCTTCCTTAGCCCTTTGGCTTCCAGTTGTCGATGGAAACCTCCTGTTTGTGGGTCATTGCTTCTCCAGGCATCCTCTTGGAAAATATACAGCATGACACTGGGCTTGCTATACTCAGTTGCCCCCGTGTTGTCCACAAGAAGCCCTCATTCATCCTTGCTGTGCTGTTGCCAGACACATCGTGAGCTCCTAGTGCAGCCCTGCCTCTTTTTCTCCTCTTTTTCTCTCTACTCTCACCCTCACTCTTGCTCTCTCACTCTCTGCCACTTCAAAGCTGATCGACAGCATCATGTCTCATACCAGTTCTCATGCTTCCAATCCCCAGAGGACACATGTCTACCTCTCAAAGTTGGTGTGTTGAAGTCCCGTCTCACTTAGCTTAAAGCAGGAATGAAGCAACCACCCAAGATGGAAAAAGATCACAAAGTTTAAGAACATCCTTCATAGAAATTCTTTCTCTTCCTTCTTCTTTGCCCAGTTTTTAATCAGACAAGGGTTTGCCCAGCTGAATTTTGTCTACATTTTGGCAAGTTTTGCACATATTACCACTATACTGCTTTTGACGATAGGTTACTTAGCTCCTGTTGTTGACTCTAGATCTCAGGAGCTTCAGCAGATACTGCAATGAACATTGTCTTGGTTGATCATCCTCTCAGATACTGATTCAATTGTTCTTTCTTGTGTCCCTTTGAAAACCAGAGTGCAGTCATGAGTGAGATGACAACTCTAAAGGTTTCTTCTGATCCTGTTTTACAACCCGAAGATGACTGTTATAATCCATCTTGATCCTCAGATTTTTTATGAATATCCAAAAGTTATTGACACTGCATTGGTTCTTCTGCACATTCTGCAAATGGAGTCAGGTTACACTTTTGTGTGATATATGGAACTGCATCTCAGAGAGGCAAGAGGCTGCACCAACAGTAGAAAGCATGGCATTTCAAGCTTAGATTTTAGCAACTTGAAGCTTAACCACGCCATTGCAGAACAGATCTTAAGCTGTAGCATACTGTGTGGTTACTTACTTCTTCCATAAGAAAATATCCTTCTGGGGCCTATCCTGTTTGCAAGAGGTCAAGGCTGAGAAACACAAGAGCAGGCAGCTTGGAAGAGGAAGAAACAGTGAACTTGCAGCTGAGCCAGCCCCCTATCAGGGTTGGCTGCAAAAGCAAGCCAAAGGTTGTCAACCCACAGAAATTGGGACTTTCAAAGACAACATACAGATTGGGTTTTCCCCTTCATTTAGAAAAGGTTTATTTATTTATTTTTACATAATGTGTCTTCAGTTAGTATTTGGGAGGAGGGTATCTGGTTTTCTTTTTTTCAGTTTCAGTGCTCTGGAAGTCTAAAAAGAGAAATCTTCCAGTGGTTTCTCACGTGGCTCCGATTTAAAGTCCTTAAGATGCAGGAATTCCCCCACAGTCCAGTAGTTAGTGCTCTACCTTCTCACTGCCGAAGGCCCAGGTTCAGTTCCTGGTCAGAAACTAAAATCCCACAAGCCATATGGTGTGGCCAATAAATAAATAAATAATAAAAACAGAAGATGCCTTTCCTACATGATTGCATTGTATGTATCTTGTGCCACAGGATCAGCTAGTTGACAGGGAGAGTCATGGAATTTGTGAACTACAGTAAAGCTCTTTGAGTCATCAGAACTAGAATATTGGCTTATAAATGTTACTAACAAAAAATTCTTAATTTTCATAATCATGAGTAAAGCATGTCAGAGGAAATTACTTCATTTGATTTTATAATTGTGTATAATTATTATATACAAATTATTTTTTATTAATCCTTATTTCTAATGTGTGCCATCTTGATGGTAAGGTATATACATATCACTCAAATTTTCTCAGTTGATTCTGGAGCAGTGTTACCCATTTTGATGTTTTCATGTTGGAGCTGAAATATTTGTGGGAGCATTTGCCTTTCCAGTTACAACATAGAACTGATAAGATCATCTTTCTCAACTGACTCCCTTCATCACAAAGTCTCTAAAGTCATTCATCACAGAGACTTAATTGTTGCTTAACTCTTGAACAATTTGTACCACTTGTACCTCAGGAAGTCTCCAGTGCTGACACTGAGTGTTTTATAAGCTTTCTAAACTGTCACCCAACATCTTAAATCACTGTTAGCCTATTATAAACAATCAAGAATATCTAAAGCATTTTGCAAAAAAGGATGGTTTAATGATGAATGTAGCAAGCTGGGAAAATGAAGATTATTGGTCTCATACAAAACATTAAAGGGCAGAAATTCATTAATAACAACCACATTTTCCTCTGTGCTCGACTCAGGAGCTGGCAAAGGAATTTGCCATACAGTAAAAGCAAGAATTAACATCTGCTGTAGTAGAGCAAAAAGAATTTGAGTCTGGGAGCCTTGTATCTTTTGGTATTCAATGAAACCATTCCCATTATAGATTCACAGATAACTGAGAAAGATTGCTGTAATCATCAGTGTAAGATCTAGGTGTGTTCTCTTTGATTTGTGGTAAGAATTCTATCATAGACATAACAAACCAGCTCCAGTGGGCCCCTGTCACCATAGGTGAGATTAAAGGTCTCGGGGCGTCTCTTTCATCTATCAAAGCAGCAAGAGAGGGTGTGTTGCCACCATGAATCTATAAACAATTTTCCAACTGGAATGCATCAGTTTTGACTAAAATGTTCCTGCTGATTAGAAAAGCAGTGTTTATCTTCATGGGTAGAAATGGAATTTTGTTTTCCCAGTGTTTATACAGGACAACAAACAGGATCCAGGTAGCTCTTGCCCAAGAGTGGTTTTGGATGGTGCCTTTAGTTATGTGGCAAACATCAATTGTGAATGAGCTAAAACCTGGAAAGAATGCAAAATTATTACCAGCCCACACCTGGTTATAGAAGGGGCAAACCCACAACCAATTGTTATGTGATTATTAGTTAGTCTAACCAGTTATACAGACTTTCTGTGATGTCTGTCTTTTCTGGCAGATGTAGCTTTAGCTTTTGAATCAGTCAAACCCAAAACAAAACAAAATACCCAAAAACTCCGACATCACTGCCCAGCCCTCATATCAACAGGTTTCCTTTGATTCTAGCACCTTGGGAAGAAGAGGTTTTCAGTTCTGAGGCAAAGATGATTTCTTGTTATTATTTAATCTTAATTAAATTAACAAATGCTTACCTGACCTAGAAAAGTTTTCCTTCTGTATTTCGGACCTAAAGTTTTTCTTTTTTTCCTTCACACTTTCAAAGTTTCAGATGAGCACAATAAAGAAACACACCTTTAAGTTCATCTAGCTAAAAACCTAAAATATGGACTTTTCAAGAAAAAATAACTGATTCAAATATAATTATCTTACATAGTAGATCCAAGAATTTAATTATCATCATGGCTGCTTTTAACAAATTAGTAATGGAAATCTAACTCAACAAATTTTGAATGTCTGTGTAAGTGCTGTACTCACTGCTGTCAATAAAGTAGGAAAATATTTTGTAGAATTCCCATGAGCATCTCAAACTTGACATGTTTCCATATTTAGAATTAATCTTCCCTTGAAGCTCTCTTCTTCTCTTGTATTCCTGAATTTATTCACTGTCATTTACAAGCTATGGTCATCTTTGATTCCTCCTTACCTTTCTTCAGCCCCCTAACAACTTCCAACTAGCTAATTACCAAATCCTTTTTATTTCCTAAATATTTTTCCGTCTTTCCTCTGTACTATGTTCCAATGCCTTGACTTGTTTATTCTTTATCTTAATCATTTAGAAGAGTCCAGTTCTTGAGTTAAGCAGTGGTAATGCAAAAAATAAGTATGATACACTTTCTATCATCAACATGGTATAGTCAAAGAGACAGGCATAAAAATCCATGTTATGAAACTGTATGTTAAAGAGATATAAAGAATTCCCTGATAGTCCATTGGTTAAGACTTCACCTTCTCATGCAGGGGGTGCAGGTTAGATCCCTGGCTGGGGATCCCACATGCCTTGGGGCCAAAAAAATCCACATAAAACAGAATCAATGTGGTAACAAATTCAATAAAGACCTAAAAAAAGAGAGGGAGATAAAAATAGAGTATTGTAGTAACACCAAGAAGAGGTACCTAATCCACTCTGAAGATTGAGTGACCCTAAACTACCCAAGTTTTATTATTAAAGGATGCATGTGCTCTAGTAAAGATAATAAAGTAATAGCAGAAGGAATCATTCCTACTCCTTAAGACAGTGTGAACCAAAGTAGCTTTGAAATAGCCTGCTGTTCTCAGGAAATCGCGAGAAATTCTGTATATCATAGAACATTGGTTATAAAGGGAACTGGGAAAAGTTCATGGCCGATCACGGTAAGAGTTTAGACTTTATCCTATACGTGATGGAGAGTCAATGAAAGGTTTTGGTGAGCACTGAAGTGGTCATATCTTTACTTCAAATAGGTAAGTCTGATAACTATGAAGAGGACAGATTTGAAAAGGACTAAGTCAGAGAGAAAAAGTAGACTTTTTAAAAAGCCAAGTGAGAGATGATAAAGGCTCACCCAAACCCAGGCAAGAGACACAATAATAAGAGAGAAGCAGACAATAGAAACTCTGTTTTTAAAAACATATCTGGAAATCTTACAAGTGGCATGAGGGAGTAGGAAGAATCAAAGATGATGCCTAACTTGGCTGACAGAGTCGATAACTGAATCAGCAACTGAGACAGAATAGTTGAGAAGGTATGGGGCTTAGGGAAACAATGATTAATTCTGTTTTGAAATGTCATGTTCAAGATGCGTGAGGACATCCGGGTGGAGGTCCCTAGTAGGTGGTTGGAGATAACGCATCTGAAGCTTGAGGGACAAGATGGAGCTGGAGAAAGAAATTTTAAGTCCTCAAAAAATAGGTAATGATCAAAACTGTGAACATATATCATACAAAGAAAGTGAGCAGAGTAAGGAGAGCTCAGGAAGCAACTCTTGAAAACACCAATATTTAAGCAAAGTTTAGAGAAATAGGAACATTTGAATTTAGAGAACAAACTGTTAGAGGAAATCTCTGGTAGACTGGGGAGCCATGGAAAGCCAAAAAGTGAAAATATATAAGGACAGATTGAATAAGGTTAATGTTGTTCAGTGTAATAGATAGCTCTGTTAAGACAGGGACTTTAAAAGTCATTGATTTTGGCATTAAGAAGGTCCTTTCTTACCAAATTAAGAGTAGTTTCAGTAAAATGTGGAGGGCAGGAATGAAGAGGTTTAAGAAATGAGAAAAGGTAAAACCTTTCAGCAAATAACAATAAGAAAGAAGGAAAGATATTGGATTTTAAAAAGAAATCAGTCTGGGGCAATTTAGAGGAGGAATAATTTTGGCCATGTTTATGGGCAGAGAGGAAACAATCAATACTAAGAGATACATAAAGAATACAAGAGGAGGGACACTTCCCTGGTGGGCCAATGGTCAAGACTCCACACACTGGGGTTTCCCTGGTGGCTCAGTGGTAAAGAATCCGCCGGCCAATGCAGGAGACATGGGATTGATCTCGGGTCCAGGAAGATCCCACATGCGGAGAGGCAACTAATGCAGGGAGCTCCAACTACTGAGCTCTGCTCTAGAGCCCAGAGGCCACAACTGCTGAAGCCAGACTGCTCTAGAGCCTGTGCTCTGCAACAAGAGAAGCCACTGCTATGGGGAGCCCACACACTGCGACCAAGGGCAGCCCTCACTCGCAGCAACTAGAGAAAGCTCCCCCCAGCAGTGAAGACCCAGTAGAGCCCAAAATTAATTAAAGAAAAAAAAAAGACTCCACGTTTCCACTGCAGGGGGCACAGGTTTGATTTCTGGCCAGCGGGGAACTATGGTGTGCAGCATGGCCAAAAAAAAAAAAAAAAAAACAGAGAGAGAGAGAGAAACAAAGAAATGAAAAAAATAAAAAATAAAAGACTACAGGAGAAGGTGGGATTATTGGAGGAAGGCCACTGATAATGTGGGAGAGGACCAGGTTAAGGATGGTGATAAACAGTTGGTAAAAAGGTGGTCAGTGAACAAAGGGGATAGAAGGTCTTCTTCCCTATCTTTCATTTGCCCCAGACTGTTACAATATCTTGCTCTTGGAACTTTCACTTTCAGCTACTTGAATACCTCTTTCCTGCCCTCACCAAGTGTTAGGTTTCTATACTTCAAATTGAACAGTATCATGTAAAATCTTTCAGTATCTCTAAAGGTAAAGACAAGTCAAAGAAGCTTTCACTATCTACCATTCTTACACCTTTTTTTTTAGAACATAATTCTAGAGAGTTCTTTCTTCTTAAAATAATTGATATTCAAGTCCATCTGCAAGTGAATTCTAGCTTTTTCTAGTGGTCGATTAAAGATTGGTACATGGTGAGAATGAGCTCTTTAGCCATAATGGAGCTCAGCCTTTCCTGAGAAAGCTTGGTACAAAATGGTCTTCCTTAGGGAGCATCCTATATTGAATGGTGGTAACACCAATAACATCAGGGTGTCTCCCTGAGGAAGGCTAGTTAAATGGAGGATAAACACAGAAAGGTGTCAGTCACTCTATGTTGCACCAGTATGATGACCCAGGAGGCAGCTGTCCAGCCCTGCCTCTGCAGTCTTGGAATGTGGAATGTTGGAAGGCCTTAGAAAAAGACGCTGACCCATCACTATTTCATTTCATGTTCTATGCAGTAAAAACTTGTTTCTGGAGGTTTAACTACCAACCTTTAAGTGCCGAGCTGAGATGGACTTTGGACTGCTTTGATTAGCATTTTTCTTACTTTAGTTCTTAGTGTTCTAGCCTGGTGAAAGCAAGATCTGCGGTTTGGGAAATACTACCACTTTAAGGAATCTTAAATAATATTAGTATATTAAATGATCCCAATAGCCCTTACAAGCAAAGAAACTGTTTAGCTTAGTTTGACCCAGTTTTTCCCAAAATGTTGACCACAGACCACTTTTCTTTTTGTAATAATAACTATTAACACCTTGGTAAACATATTTTGGGAAACCTAGCATAGAGAATAAGGTCTGAAATCACTCCTGGAGTACAGATTAAATGTGGCAGATTGACCACAAGCATTTGTCTTCTCTTCCACTTGAAACTCCACAAAAAATATTTTAAAGACATAAATCTCCACCACCACCATCACCCCAAAAAAAAGACAGAATAAGAAATAATTCATAACAGACAAGAAATCTTAATTCATTTTAAGAAGTTTGACTTAGCTTGCAAGAGAAATTATAGCGTAAATGCCTAATAAGGACCTACTGTACAGCACAGGGAACTATACTCAGTATCTTGTAATAACTTACAGTGGAAAAGAATCTGAAAAACAATATATATGTGTGTGTGTATGTTTATGTGTATATATATATATATATATATGCATAACTAAATCACTTTTCTGTATATTTGAAACTAACACAACATTGTAAATCAACTCTATTTCAATAAAAGCTTTAAAATATTAAAAATTTAAAAATTGTTTCATAGTTTAAAAAAGCAAAGTTTATATTTTCCCTAAAAAACAATAAAGTGCCTACGGAAGAGAAACACCAGTTCTAACAAGGGCAGGCTTGACTCATGGATCCTCTGTATGGTTCAGACCTGAAGTAGCCAGGTGCTGAGGAAGGCAGGGCTGCAGCGCACATCAGAAAACAAGTGGCTGACAGTCTGTGTGCAAATCTGATGGACACTGAGTCCCTCACCCCAATCCATGCAGCCAAGACCCTACACCCATACACATGCGATTCCCTTTAAAATTGAGCAGCAGAGAGTCTAGACTCAGAAACACAGGTATGCTGCTGCTAAGTTGCTTCAGTCATGTCCAACTCTGTGCGACCCCATAGACGGCAGCCCACCAGGCTCCCACCTCCCTGGGATTCTCCAGGCAAGAACACTGAGTGGGTTGCCATTTCCTTCTTCAATGAATGAAAGTGAAAAGTGAAAGTGAAGTCACTCAGTCATGTCTGACTCTTAGTGACCCCATGGACTGCAGCCTACCAGGCTCCTCTGTCCATGGGATTTTCCAGGCAAGAGTACTGGAGTGGGGTGCCATTGCCTTCTTCAGCCCAAAGCCCCCTAAATACCAGCAATCAATCACATGTCACTTCTGCTGAGAAACGGAATGGCCTAAAAGAAGATCTCTTTTAAAAACTCCAGAATAGTGCTAGGCAAACCCTTCCAGTGACTCCAATAGTGGAAAATGTTGGTCCACACAAATTGCTTCTAGATAACATTTTGTGCATGAGTGCTCACTTAGTTGTGTCCAACTGTTTGTGACCCCATGGATTGTAACCCACCAGGTCCCTCTGACCATGGAATTTTCCAGGCAGGAATCCTGGAGTGGATTGCCATGCCTTCCAGGGGATCTTCCTGACCCAGTGATCAAAACTATGTCTCTTGCGTCTCTTTACCAATGTGCCATCTGGGAAGTCCTGATAACATTTGCTGCCATATGTATATGTATATGGGGCTTGCCTGGTGGTTCAGTAATAACCTACCTACTAATGGAGGAGACTCCAGTTCAATCCCTGGGTTGAGAAAATCCCCGGAGAAGGAAATGGCAACCCACTCCAGCACTCCTTTCCTGGAAAATCCCATGGACAGAGGGCCTGGAGGGCTACCGTCCCTGGGACCCCAAAAAAGGCTTACAAGACTTAGCAACTAAACAACAATATGTACAGGCTGCGCTGCAGCACTGTGAGATCTCAGTTCCCTGACCAGGGATTGAACCCATGGCAGTGAAAGCGCAGAATCCTAACCACTAGGCCACCAGGGAACTCTCAATAGTGCCATATTCTTAGTTCAGGAGAGATGTAGGGAAACAAATACTGGTGATTTAAGATCAAAATAGATTTCAGGACTCAACAAGTCCATCTAAATAGTGTTTGAAATCAATTTGACTAACAAAGGTCATTCCAAGAGTATCAAGAATTCAGTGATATGACTATTCAGCCACTTTGGAAACTGAGTTTAAGACAAGGCATTAGTCTCTGGGGAATTGTGTAGAAGTGCAAGATAGAACCAACAGTTAACTTGAAATCGGTAAACTACTATAGGTCTGTAACTCCTTCTAATGAATCTTTCCACGTCAGAGGAGAATTTGTTTCCAGAGTCAAGAACTGAGTTCTGACTGGGGGCAGGAATTAAAGAGGCTCAGTTCTCAGTGCAAGAAAGGTTGACAATTTGGAGGTAGATTGGAAGACAGAGACACTGTGTATCTAGAAACACCAGAAACAAAAAGAAAAAAAAATAAAAACTTCATTCCTAGAGAAAACTTTAGTCTTGACCTCTAATCCTCAGCATCTTTGACCCATTCAAAAGTTGGACTCCCTTCACTCAAAACATAGCTTATTTCATGTGGCTATAATTAAATATTGGGAGTTGGGGAGGTACGTGAAAGAACTCCTTATTATCTGTAAAAATTGCATGATTTCCTGAAATGGAATTTTAAGGACTGGCTTCTAGCTATTGTTTGTCACTTTATTTTTATTCTCTTTCTGTGAATTCTTAAGCAATTTTTTTCAGCTGATCATAAATTTTGCAACTGGATTGTGAATTGAATGTCCTGTCTTCAGAATGACTATGCCAAATAAAAAGTACCTCAGTAGTATCCATTTATCTTCAAAGACTATGTTAGCTGGTTTCGCCTGGTCAAGCTCATGCTTTTCCACCTTAGAAAACCATTACCTTCATTCCTCAGACCTCAGGCATGATTGTGAAACACTTTTGTAATTAGAATATCCCCCTAATCTGGTCTAGAAATTTTGGAACTCTTGCATCACTGAAAATTGTTTTCTATTTTGTTCTGTGGATCTGAAACCACACCAGAAGTTCCTTGGGTATTATTCAAGATCGGTTTTAGAAAAGGTATTTACTTGTAATCTGCCTGACACTTTTCCACTTCACCAAGCTTTCCCTTTGTATATCAGTTTTTTGGAAATTCATAGTTATTTTAGATGCAGCAATTACCATGCAGACATGGTAATACACTCATTCTGATGACTATGTGAAATCAATTTTGAGTGTTGACATTACATGAATTCAATAGTAAAGTTGCCATGCACTTCTGTTGTATAATTTATAACAATTTTTCATGTTTGGGAAGTCTTAACAATAACCATTGACCCAAGCCAATCAAGTAGAATTGTGGCCATTTGTATGCCTTCTAAAATGTCTGTGTGCCCAAGTCCTTAATTATGGATGGATGTGGAAAGATCTACAATCATAAATTGGGAGATCTCTTAACATATAAGAAGCCTAAGAGAAAGTAAAAGTTGCTTTTACACACCAAAGCACAGAATTTTTGTTACACTGAGTCACAAAGAAATGTAATCATCTACATATCCTATATCTTATCATTACAGCCCTTGATTCCAGCTCCAAAATTACCGCTTTCCAAGTTTCCATAGAAACTATATTAAAAATCTATTACAGTTTTGAAACACTATAATCTTTACTTGAAAATCTATTCCTACTTGTAACTTAATCTAAACTTGAATATGGCTGAGACAAAAATAATTTTTATTATTACACTTATACTTGTGATTATGGGACAATGCTGACCTAACACACTTCATGGAAACCAATTGTCCTTCATTTTCTCTGTCTAATTTTAAATATAATTTGACACAGCAAAGTCACAAAAAGAAAATAACAAAAATAAAACTAAAGACAAGGAGCTTCTTTGGATGATTTTAAACTGGCCCCCCCACCAAAAAAAAAGGGCACACAAAAAGCAAGGAACAAACAAAAAACACCATCTAATGCTCACAGGTGATGTAAACATGTGCCCAGTCACCTGGTCATGTGTTATTAACCATATGTAGTAGTTCATTTTTCTTCCAGGTAGATGTATCAATTTCTCAGTTGTCACATCCTATGCACACAGATTTAGAGAAGCATTTGGAAGCATCAAGCCATTCATGTTTGTCTCTGATTGAGGTGACCACCTAATTTTGTTGTTTACTATTATTATTCCCCAGAGATAAGCCTAACATTTGTATTGCTAACACCTCTCTTTCAGAGCCACATTCCAGTTACCACTCTGTTTGGAATTTAGTAATCCCAACAGGCCTCTGATTTTGGAAGGACTCACATGGACATATTTCCACACATGAGATCAAAGGAAAGAAACAATTCACTCTTTACAGGAATCAAACATTGGTCACTTGCATAGTATTTCCAAGACTTAAAAATATAGCTAACTACTTTTCTTCCACTTTAGAGTCCATAAGAGTAGGTAAAATACAGTATATTTTGAAACTCAGAGATAGCAGTTTGACGGCAATGCCAGACACCAAATTTTACAAAGAAATAATAGCTGTGTGGACAGATATCATGGCCATCATGAATTAGCATTGTCTTCTTAATGTATTAATATTTACTAAGGAACTACTTATTATATAGAAACAACAGAGTACATGATCTTGGGGATCTAGTCTCAGACAATGTCTCTGAAGTCATTTCATTCTTGTTCTTACTTCAAGTATCTAAGACATGTGTCTTTATACAGTTCCCTTGAGGGTAGGGACCATATCTGAGTTACTCCAAGTGTTTGTTTCTTAAGAGAGAAAACTTTGAAGTTTGAAAGATGGGTATTATATGGCAAAAATAAATTATGTTTTGATTTTATAATATACAGTATCATCTTCTACTGCTTTTCTCTTTTAAAATGATTACATGAATTCTTGCTAATTCTAAAAATTTTTGAAGTATGTATAATAAAAACAAAAATTCTTTGGTTTTTGTACTACACACAACCCCTGAATTTTCACTGCCTTCTCCACTGGGGATCCTATTTGCAGTTTGGTACATCAAGTGAAGTGAAAGTCGCTCAGTCATGTTCAGCTCTTTGCAACTCCATGGACTATACCATCCATGGAATTCTCCAGGCCAGAATACTGCAGTGGGTAGCCTTTCTATTCTCCAGGGGATCTTCCCAACCCAGGAATCGAACCCAGGCCTCCCACATTGCAGGCAGATTCTTTACCAGCTGAACCACCAGGGAAATTTGGTACATAGCTCTATTTTAAACACAAATGCTTGATTTTAATCCCATGTAATTAAAACTACTTGGCTGTCAATATTTATGGTCATTAGATTTATATGACATTGGGTCCTATTTAGAATTGCCTTATTTTTCCATGAAAGTTTTTAGGGAACAAGCAGTTTATAAAACACATTTTAATTTGCAGTGTGAAAACTCCTATTTTTTCTCAGTGTTGAATTTTACTTCTACTTGGCTTATGCTTGCTCAGCTGCTCAGTCATGTCTGACTTATTTGCAATCCTGTGGACTGTAGCCCTCCAGGCTCCTCTGTCCGTGGGATTTCCCAGGCAAGAATACTGGTGGAGTGGATTTCCAGTTCCTACTCCAGGGGATCTTCCTGACCCAGGCATCAAATCATATCTCCTGCACTGGCAGGCAGATTCTTTACCACTGAGCCACCTGGCAAGCCCATACTTGGCTTACACAGCCGGCAAATTGCGTCTGTGGTAGATTGAAGCTAAACTCAAGTCCCTTTGATGAATGAATATCTGGTATTGAAATCTTCTCTCATCACTGCTTCTTTTTTCCTTCCCAAGTGGTCTTGGCCATTTTCCTACATTTATTTTCTGAGATCTGTTTTAGAATTCCTTTGTCATGTACTCTCCCAATCCTGCTATGATAAAAATTGGAATAGCACTTTAATTAACTTGCAAAGATTTGATGTGTTATGTCTTTATATTTATTCGTGTTTTCTTTTATGTTTCATTAAATTTTCGATGCATTCTTCACCTATGCCCTATAGATCATCATCAGATTTGATGAAGTTGTTTTAATATTGTAATGAAATCTTTTCTCTATTTCTTATTAGTTGTTGATAGATTATAGAAGAGCTATTTAATTTTTAAATATTAACTTTAAAATATTTCATTATTTTACAGAGGTTCCTTTGAG
>SJYC01043881.1:0-27357 GCA_006408675.1 Madoqua kirkii | reverse complement strand
ATTAAAGTAAACAAATTTATATTTAATGGTCTTAAATTATATATAAGCACAAATATCACTTGATATAAACAATACATACCTGTGTCTAAAAACAGGTGATAAATATTTTAAATGAGCGGTACAGAATTAACTTTTAAAATGAAATATTTTATAGTATCTACAGCTCTGCGTAAGCATCATTTTTTGGTTTAAGTGCTTTTTTAATTATATAAAATGTTGCCAATTCATGTAGCTACTCTATCCTGTTTTAACGTATTACATATTCTGTAACAGATTATAGTCAGTGGATATTTCTTATAATTTACTCCCAACCTAATTGTAGTAGTTGTACTCCCAACTTCTGACTGAGGTTAGCTTTGCATTTACCTTTTTACCATTGAAATAGTAGTGGATTTTAGAAACAATTGTAATAATACAATTAATAAATGTCTTACTAGTAATAATCTGTGTTTGGAGAATATTCTTTATTTTCCTTTTTACTGGAGATATACACCATATAGGAATTCCCTTGTAGCTCTGTCGGTAGAGAATCTGCCTGCAATGCAGGAGACCTGGGTACAATTCCTAGGTGGAAGAGATCTCCTGGAGAAGGAAATGGTAACCCACTCCAGTATTCTTGCCTGGATAATCCCACGGACAGAGGAGCCTATAGGGTTGCAAGAGTCAGACATGGCTTCGTCACTAAAGCACCACCACCATACACCAAAAATATCATCCTGTGGACTCAACTACTAAAGTATAGTTTAATAATATGACCATATACTTCCTTCCAACCCTAATATTCTATAAATTTTGATCAGATGAACTCCCTGCTCTACAATGACAAAGCTCTTGAATACAGTACAGTGACAAATTTTGTCTACAAGGCACCAAAATGCTAAGAATCATTTTAGTTAACTCTTTGATTGAAAAATAAAAACATTACCTTAAGAAAATAGGTGTATGTTTGTGTGTGCATTTGTATTTGTGTGTGTTTGACAAGTTCATAATTTGAATGAGAAAAATAGAGTAGGTATTTTAATTTTTTTAATGTAAAATTTAAAGCTAAGTAGATTATTTTTGGCAAGAATTGATTGGTATCCAATCTAAACTAAAGAAAACATTTATAATACTAAAAGTCAAGAATAACTGCATTAGCATTCCCAAGCATCCTTGTTGATTATATATGTGGGTGTGGGTGTCTTTAAAAGCACAGTACACTATTTGCCAGCCATCCAAGTAAGCAAAGAGGGTCCTCTAGGGATGTGCAAACAAGAAGGTTCACCATCAGCTTTACACTGGATCATTCAATCCTCTTCAAGTAGGTGCTGCAGTCTGCCCTACAGAACAATTCCCATTTAGAAAGCTTCGGATAAAATCACCAATTTTTGAGATGGAAATTATTCTGGTAATGTTTATGGAGGAAAAAAATAATGTTGTTCTGCACCTGAACTTTCTTTTTTACTTTCATCTCACTGAATGATTCCAAGAAGAAATACAGAAACTGGTCAAAAATTATGTAACCTAGTAAGAGTTATTTCAAAGCCACAATGCTTTGGCATGGTAGGAGAGGGTGGAGGGGAATGGCTGGTATCTAATACAGCAATATGTTCAGAATGTAGAGAGATGATCAGGGTGAGGATCTTACTAAATCTTATTTTATGAGCTCCTTAGTTTGAGCAAATACTGAAAGAATCATCAGTATCTAAAGTTTTCTCTGCGAATTTTCATCTTATATAAAAAAGACCAAAATGTCATTGATAACTTCAAAAACATGTATGCAAGTACAAAATGATATTACACTACAGCAGATTGTACCATTTTGACCAAAGCAAGGAGTAACTGCTCTGCCAATACTGCTGTAGTGTTGTTTTAAAATATGTATTTAAAGCTGAAATGATTTTGACTACTCTTCAAAACTAAGGCATTTTGATAGATCACTTCAACTTACGGAGATGGACCAAAAGCTGTCGGAAACCCCAAAGACCTACTGAAGACAGCAGGATACTTACTGCCAGCCCCTACAAACTAGATTTTGTATTTGGCACAGCTTCCAGGCCTTCATACTGTCAAAGAGCCTTTTATCATGTTTTTATTGCTGGAGTAACTGCTATTATCAACTTCCATATTTCTTTCACGGTTCAGTCACTTGGTGTAGGAAGCTGTAGAACTTATTTTTTTTCTAACTGATTCAGACCATACAGTCCTCTCCTAAAAAAATCATGCTCCATTTGTTTTCTTTATGTTTATTGAAATATAAAGAATTTGTTTTATAGCTCTATTAAATGTTGGACCACTATACTTTAACATACTTGATACACAATCAAAATACAAATTCTTAAATCTTATGCAGGGTATTTACAATTTGTAAGTCTCTCTGCAGTGTAAATAAAGATAATTACTTAAACCCAGCTAATGGTAGGAGCAAAATGAAAGCAGCCACGATTAGAAAAAGCACTATAAAAGGATCATCGTATTTAGGTATATCAGGTTTTGAATTTGATTTATGCTGACTGGTATTTTCTCCCAAGTCCATAGCACTTTCTGCAAAGAACTGTTTTCATTTAGTTTTTCAAAAAGTCTTTTTTCCAACTCTTTGTGTAACATATTTGGGAGGAAACTGCATTTTAGATTAGGTTATGAGGAGACATTTAATATATCTAATCAAGTTATTTTCCTAAGAAATGTTTGTGTAGGTTCTTATTATTTTTATTACATGGAAAAGTAATTCCTATAAAAATCATTAAAATGTTTAGATTTTTTAAAAAGCAAAGTGATTACAGTTGACCATAGGAACCTCAGGATTCAGAAACAACATGGTGTCATAAGTATCAAATGGATTCAACTGATTCTCAACAGCTTCATAATGATTTTCCTTCTTTTATGTTGGCTGGTGAAATACATCAGTTTGATGCAGCTTTTAATGCTCATTTAAGTGATTTAATGGTGATGGTATGTGATTTATTTCCATATTTTATTCAATTGTATTTCCATCTTTTTAAATAATGAAATCTGTTCAAAATCTATAGATTAAAATCTTAGTCCATGGCATCAAGGTCATTTTTATTTTATTTATAGTCTATAATTTAATTTTTTATTTGGCTTATAATTTGTCTGCTCTTAAAATTAAATTATTAATTTGAATATTAGGAAAAAAATTTAACATGAACATAAAATGGGCATATGTTGTTAACACTAATCTCCAGTATAAGAGGTTGTTTGGCCTTCTGTAGATTTTCTTACATTAATAGCTGAAGGTTTGAGATTCAAAACTCTTGACGTCCCTTTGCAATCAATGTGTGGAGATGAGAGGATAGTATAAAATGCCAGCACTGAAACCCGTATGGCTTATGTTTATGCATTAGATCCATCATCATGAGACTTGGTCAGAAAAGGGGGCTACATAGAGAAGAGAGCCTCTTCCCACAATGGCTTCTGGGATGGATAAAAATTATGAACACCCTATCCAGCTGTCTTTGACAGATCCTGGACATCTCTTCAAACATCTTCTTAATACACAAGTCACTTGGAGGGTTTCATTCCTAAGGAAAAAATAAATAATAATTTTCAAATTTTATTGGACCAAAAATTATAACTTAGACTAACCAAATAGCAACTGAATGTGCCTTTAATGATACCTTCTTATTTACAATCAGAAAAAATAGAAAATGACCTCTAACCACCAATATAGTATAACCTCTGAAGAACTTGAAATAGCAATCCATTTTTCAATTCGTTTCTTTGTTTTCACCTATGGGATTGTTCACTCTACTGTTTATCCTTAGCTTTGCCTTTGAAATGGAATGTGTGTGGTATTTTATACATGAATTTAATATGTAATACAAGATACATTTTTAAACTTACACTTTTACTCTCTCCTTCTCACCTTAATTACATGTAACATAAAGTTATGTTTTAATGGGCATGAGCACACCAGTTTTACAGTATCATAAAAAGAGCTTATGAGCCTTTTGTTAAAAATCAGTGCCCATGTCATTGGCAAGGCATGAAATTATTTGCAGCTACTTCTTCTACTTATAAGATAAATTTGGTCTGAATTAAGAATCACACAGAAGGGAGTTTAAACAATGCCTTTGTAGCCTAAAATGAGTTTAGTCATCAGATGACACAGATTTGGGTTCACCAGTTTCCACTACATGTGCATACCCCCTGGGGAGAACCTGGTCTCTGTCCATACTTGTCTCTAAAGAGTCCGCATTTCAATGTTCACGTTAGTTATGCAGAATCAATGGCATGTTTTTAAAAGGGTGTGGATACAACCTTAGCACAATTACTCCTGCCAAGAACAGGAATCGTTTCAATAGGATGGAGTTTCCGGGGCCATGTTATTGGTAAACAACCGAAACTCTCTTGGCCACCTACTCTATCAATAAATGGAAATCTTCCATGAATTATTTATGGATTCTGAGATGAAGCTGATACAGACATTGTATCTCAGGTTTCCGCTTCCCAGAAGGATGGGCAGTCTCAAGTGGGTAATTGGCCTAAGTGGTGTTTTTCTGTTACCTGGGGTCGTCCTGAGCCTTTGAAGTACTGAGTTGCTGAAAGTCGATTTCTCTTCCAATGGAAGCCTCCCTGGGCAGCATCTTCAGTAAACTGTTATCAATTACAGTGAAAATAAATGCCTTCCCTTTACCACTGAGCGCGGACTTGTCATCCTGTGTCTGCAGACATGAAAGCACAAACTTGGAAGCCGAAATCAAGCCTTCTCTGGTTTGTGTCTGCGCAGAGCATGTGTGTCAAATAAGGGATTCAGAAACAGGAATTCTGGATTATTTTAAACAAAAGTTCATACTGGAAAAAAATACACATATGTGTGCAAATATAGGTGTCTGTGTGTGTATTCACATGCACACAAAATTAAATAGATAGCTGAGAGGCACCAAATATCATGTAAACATTGTATTCATTCTTTAAAACTTTCCTCTTATTTTTGATTTATACACTATAGAAAACCTTTAGAATAGCAGGTTCTCCATCTCTGGAGGCCTCAGGCAGGTGCTCGTCCAGACACGTGGGGAATGTGGCTGGAGGTGTCTGCCAAGCAGAGCCCTGAGGGACACGTGAGAGGTGGTTTCTGGCAGATGTCTTGGGAAGTGACAAGTGACCAAACTGCCAGAAACGATCAGCAGAAGATGCTAGCAAAGCTTGGACTCCACTAAGGTGATAAAGTGAGCTTGGAGAAAGAAAGAGACCTGGGCAGCTCCAAGCTCTGTTGAGAATAAAAGTGAACCATTAGGGCTCCCTGAGGGGAATTACTGTTTGTCGGGGATGCCTTGATGTGCCCTATCTCTCACCTCCTCCCCACCCTCCATCTCATGTCTTCCCCAAGCTGCTCTGATCTCGCAGGTCTTTCCCCCGGGTAAAGGTAGACCTAGATGGGGAGGGAGCAGGTGGCTTAACTGAATCCTGGGTCTTCACCAATGACTGGCTTGCAGTGAAGGAGACAGGAGTTCGAACCCCCTGGTTTGGGAAGATCCCCTGGAGGCAGAAATGGCAACCCACTCGAGTATTCTTGCCTGAAAAATCCCGTAGACAGAGGAGCCTGGAGGGCTATAGTCCATACGGCTGCACAGAGTTGGACAGAACTGAGTAACTGAGTAGGAGCAAGCTGGGGTGAGGTCAGGTTGCATAAGAGGCACTTGGAAGATCACAGTTCTACAGCTCAATAGGCCAAAATGGAACTGTCTCCCTCAAGTGGATTTTCCCCCCTTTTTGTTACTTCTGCAGCCCCTATATTCCAACTCTGTCATTGCACTACCACATTACATAATAACTATCTAAATGTCCTATTTACATGCTCCCCTCACTAACCGGAGCTTCTCAAGGCCTGGGATTAACTCTTCCTCATGTTTCTACCATGTAATTCCTAACACAGAGTCGGAGCTCAGCATATATTTCTCTCTCATCCTCCTTTCTCTGGCTACTGCCCTCAGCTGAGATGTCATCTCCTCTAGAAATCCTCTTCTGATTCCCCCAATACTGGTCAAAATAGCCTTTCTTTGTGCTTCCCCAGAGCTCTTGGCTTCACATCCCACCCCATCTCAACATTTATCTTTCTTTGTTTAATAATTTGTACCCACTGGAATATCAACTCCATAAGGAAGGAACTGAGTGTTTTGTTTGGTTGCGCTTATTTACTATTTCCTTTTAACTGTTTCTGGAGATATAGTTTGAATGTGTTCGTGTGTGCATACTAAATCATTTCAGTCATGTCTGACTCTGCAACTCATAGTCTCTCTGACCCCATGGCCTGTAGCCCCCCAGGCTCCTCTGTCCATGGGATTCTCCAGGCAAGAAACTGGAGTGGGTTGCCATGCCCTCCTCCGGGGGATCTTCCCAACCTAAGGATCAAATCCATTACTCTAGAGCCCCCTGCATTGGCAGGTGGGTTCTTTACCACCCAGGAAACCTGAGATATAGCTTACATACCATAAAATGTGTCCATTTCAAGTGTGCAATTCAATGGTTTTTAGTGAATTTACTTATTTGCACCATCACCATAATCTAACCTTAAAACATTTTTTGTCCCCCTAAAAAGAAATATAGGGATTACTCTCTACCCCTTTTTCTTCTCCACCCTAGCCTTAGACAACTGCTCATCTGCTTTGTGTATATATAGATCAACCTTCCCTGAATATGTTCTGTACATGGAGTTATACAGTACGTGTTCTTTTGCAGCTGGCGTCTTTCATTTAGTATTTTTATCTTTGCATTCTCAGTTTAGAAATAAATTGCATAGCACAGAAAAGACATTCAGTGAATTTTTCTAACGTGAAAAAATAAATGCACTACCCAATTCTACCATTTTTTGGGAGTTAGAAATTGTCCTCAAAATAGCACTCATCCAAGAGGCTTTGACAAAGCATTATGTTAGAAATAGCATTGAAAGTTGAAAGTATTAGTCAGTCAGTCAAGTCCGACTTTTTGTAACCCCATGGTCTGTAGCCTGCTAGACTCCTCTGTTCATGGGATTCTCCAGGCAAGAATACTGGAGTGGGTTGCCATTCCCTTATCCAGGGAATCTTCCCAACTCAGGGATCGAACCCATGTCTCCTGTGTCTCCTGACTTGCAGGTGATTCTTTACTGCTGAGCCATCTGGGAAGCCCAATAAGCAGTGTTAGTGCTTTTTAAACCCCTTCTAGTTGTTGGACGGTTCCCATGGAACCTCTTGGACTAAGGTAGGGTAGATGTGAGCCACACATGGAGCTGTCCACCTGGGCTCTGAGGGGCACTGTTAGGCACTCGATGGGGGAGCTGCTGACACTTGAGTGCCAGGCCTTAAGATTTGCAGTCTGTGCAAGACAGAGGTGCCCCTGCCTTCTCTTTGCTGTCCCCTCGCATTGCTCATGTCAGCAGTTGCTTCCCTGCCTTTATCAAAACTGGAAAGGGTCTGATGAAATCATACCCAGGTTCAATGAAACATGAGGGCCAATACCTCATACCCTCACAAGGGTACTGAGGTTTTGAGAGAACAAAGTCAGACATTTTTAGTTGGGGAATTCCAGATATCAGCTAACCAGAAATGAGGCTGTTGGAAAAAGTGAGGAGCATCACATAACTATTTCAAAGATTCTGCCATTCCCAAGAACAGAGGAGACAAGAGACAGACTGTAGAGATGGTCTTACCCAAAGTTGTCTGCTACCCGGACCCTAGGGTATGTGGGAAGATGCCCCTTCCGGTGTGCATTCCAGTGAGGCACAGCTTCTGATCTGTAGAAAGATTTCTATTAACTTTCTTTTTCTACCATGCAACTGTCAAATGCAATATTAATGTAGCATCAAAATTTATCATTTTTATGTCATAAATCTTCCTTTAATTTTATACATAATAAGTGCTTACAGATGCAAATCATGTTTGAATGGAAGGACATAATGGTTAAAAGAAGTATAGGCCATATTGTAGTAATTTTGCAAACAGCTGTTTCAAGTTAACATATGTGTATTCCCAGTCTTGTGTATATGAGATACAAGTTAATGTCAACAGTACATTAACAATGCAACTGAATCTAATTATGGAATTGAAAGTGCTGTGTGTAGAGGGATAACATTTTCACTGAAAAGCATAGGTAGACATCTGTTTCTGGTGAGTTTCAAATAGGTACTTGCATCTTTCACATTCATCAGTTCCATAATTTTTTGCAACAGTGGATTAACTAAAAGACTTGTCTGCATATTTTTTCCTAAAACTAGATGGCAGATATAGTCTTCAGCAATTTAGTTCTGCGATGGCATTATATATGCCTTTTAAATATGCATATGAGAGGTGTAAAGAGGGCTGCAAATAATCTCTTACTTCTGCGCAGTTGATTGGAATTTAGAGCAAGAGGAAAGCTTCCTTGCTTTGTTACCAGACGGTTTCCCTCTGCGTCCACAATTCCTTAGTTCACTAGATTCTTCTGTTGGAAATCCTTTCAGTTAGTGAAATCACTTACATTTACCTTCAGGGTCTCTTATGATGTTCATATCCTTGGAACATTGGGGCTGTTGGACCCTTCAAGTGTGAGTGATTTTATTTACAAAGTTTTTCTCCCAGTAGCTGGCTAAACTCAATGCACTGAGTAAATAGAGGCATGGGGTATGATTTTGAGGGGAATCCCCTGGCAAAGAAGATTCCTCAGAGGAAAAAAAGGTGCCTGAGAAGCAAGGGGCATTGGCTGCCAATGTGCCCAAGTGTCATGCCAGGTTCACTTCTAAAAGCTGAAACTTAAATCATGTATCCTTGAGCAGCAAACTTGATAGTACCTTTGTGGAACAGTTAAAGGAATTCAAATTTTTCACCTGGAGAGGTGAAGATTCCAGAGATGGCCTGATTGGGCTATTCCCGTTACCTACCGTTGTTTCGCATGTTATCAATTTAGCTTAGTCAGAAGACCCAGCTAGAAGACCCACATCTTTCCCCCTTCTAGCTCTTCATTTGCAGGTTTCCATTGCTCAAAGCAAACTAAAAATTACTTAGTCAAGAGTATTATGACAGCGGTCCTCTCAGCCGTCTAGAGCTTTCACACAAACCCCTCCAGATCATTCACACGATAAAGCAATGAAAGATTGTGCTTTTGTTTGCACTGCATTTTTAAGTGGGAGGCCCGAAGCATCTAAAGGCAGGCCATTTTTAGACGGTTGCCAAAGATGTAAAGCATTGTTAAATGGAGACGATCACTCATCGGCTTAACTGTTGATGGAAATAAAAAGCTTATGTTCCTCCTTTACTGCTTAGAGGATTTGGATGTCAGTGCAATCGGGCTACGATGCCAACTATCTCAAAGACTGCCAGCACCAATCTGTCTCATCTGGTAAGCTGTGTCCTAAGTGTTTTACCCATTCTCATGGCTCTGTGCAGGTGCATTTTTCAGAAAGTGAATTACTTAGTCGAGTGTACAATGACAGTAGTCCTCTCCCCCAGAGCTTCTACACAAACTCCTCCAGATCACTTATATGAGAACACATGTTCATTAAGCTTCTAAGAAGGCAATAGTCACTGGTGAATGAGGCAGATTAAAGAACACAGTGGTGAAATTCCCTGTTGTAAGGGACTTTAAAGGATTTTTAAAATTTGACTAAATATGCGCATTGTATCTGGTCTCCAGAAAGTAAGGTATTTTAGGGGCCTGAGGGTAAACTACAAAAAACGTCTATTCTTCTGTCTCTTCCCCGCAAATACAAAGCATAGCTGTTAGCCTAAACAGAGTGTGCTCGACTTTGTAATGTTTATTTCCACGTCGTACTGAAAAATGACCACTGGCCAGAGTTTTCTTGGGGGAACAGGATTCAAACACTTAAACCACCAATTCTTGCAGTTCTGGAAAAATCAGGGTTGTTTTGTTTTGTTTTTTGGCTAGTGCACCATTTGGGAAGGCAAGCCAGTTTTGGTCATCAGGTTACAAGGAAAGAAAACCAAAAAGAGGGAGCAAGAGAACATGAGAATAAAGGAAAGGAAGGAATGGGAGCAAGATGAATTAAGGGGGGAAAGAAAGAGGGGGTTTAGAAAACTTATGAACTGGTAGCGGATGTCATTTGGTGTCACGATTATCAGTCAGCCAAAATGGACTAAAAGTTAACCACAAGTTCAGCAAGTGGAACTTAGAGGCTGTGCCACAAGCAAGCAACAATGGGTCATCGTCTCCAACTGGAAGCTGACATTTTCAATTATCCAGATGTGTGTTTGGTTTTATAGCCATTAGGTAACTGCATTGCTAACAAAATCGGAGAAGGCAATGGCAGCCCACTCCAGTACTCTTGCCTGGAAAATCCCATGGACGGAGGAGCCTGGTGGGCTGCAGTCCATGGGGTTGCTAAGAGTCGGACACGACTGAGCAACTTCACTTTCACTTTTCACTTTCATTCATTGGAGAAGGAAATGGCAACCCACTCCAGTGTTCTTGCCTGGAGAATCCCAGGAATGGGGAAGCCTGGTGGGCTGCCCTCTATGGGGTCGCACAGAGTCAGACACGACTGAAGTGACTTAGCAGCAGCAGCAGCAGCAACAAAATACAGAGATGCTCTTAATCAGAGAGAGGCTAATTGTAGTCAAAAAAGAAAAATGTCGTATTTTTTACTTTTAAAAAGGACTGATTCTTTTCTTAGCTTAGTCTTCAGAATCATGAGAATTTTCTTGTTTTGAGAATAAATCTAACCATGGTAACTCCTTTGCTAACTGTACTTCTTACATTTCCTAGTAATAAAAGTTGTCCTTTATTTTGATTCAAGTGTTTCCAGTGTGGAAGCTTAACCCTTTAAGTTACCAAGATATTTTCAGTGAGGTCTATATTAGATTTTCTGTACAAGGCTAGTCATACTGAAACAAACAAGCCCACGCAATATGTAAACAGTGAACCTCTCAAGTCCTCCCCTCTGCTAGACTGAAAAACATTAGCCAATATCATCAAAACAGGAGACTGGGATAGTCTTTTGGGGGGAACCTGATAGTCTAAGAGACAAGACATAAATATACTGGTATTAATGATTTGCTACTAAACTGATCCATTGAGATCACCCTAACATAAAATTCAAAATCAGTAAGTCCTACCCATATGCTCAGAGCTAACTGACTTTAAATATGCCACTCGTAATCCTGAGCCAAAAACAAGGGTCCCCGGACATCTGAGGCAAACTTCTATAATGACAGATAGAGACAAAACAAACTGAAGAAAGCAATAAGCAGGGCTAAGAAAATTGCAAATAATATCATTAATATACTATGTTAGACAGAATAATGGGCACCCAAATATGTCCACATCTGTATTGGTTTTTCAGAGTTTTCATAACAAAATACCACAGAGTGCCTTAAAAATAGCAGAACTTTATTCCCTCACAGTTTTGCAGACCAGAAATCTGAAAAAAAGATCTCAGCAGGGCTAGAGTCCCAGTGCAGGCTCTAGAGGAGAATACTTCCTTGCCTCCAGCTTCTTTTTTTTCCAGTAGTTATTTACTTATTTTTGGCTGCACTGAGTCTTAGCTGTGGCACATGAGATCTGCTTCTCTCTCACTGTGGTGCCCAAGCTTAGTTGCCCTGAAGCACACAGGATCTTAGTTCCCCAACCAGGGACTGAACCAGCGTCCCCTGCATTGGAATGTAGATTCTTAACCACTGAACCACCAGGGAAGTGCACCTCCTCCAGCTTCTGGTGGCTCCAAATGTTCCCTGGAGCGCCGCTCCAAGGTCCTCCTCAGTCTTCACACGGCCTCCTCCCTTCCTCCTTGTCTTCTCTGCCATCTTTTATGAGGGCTCTTGTCACTGGGTTTGGGGCCCATCCAGATTACCCATGACAATATCATTTAAGATTCTGAATTTAATTATGTCTGCAAAGAAATATAATTCAGAAAAATCCAAATAAGATCATATTCATAGGTCCTGGGTATGAGGCAGAGGAGGTATTTTTTGGAGGGGACACCATGCAACTCACTACAAAATTCTGAGTCTTAGGATGTATTTATGTGTTACCTATGCAAAAGAGATTTTGCAGGTGTAATTGAGGTCAGAATCTTGAAAGGGAGAGATATTCCTAGGTTTTCCACATGATCTCAACATAATCAGCAAAGTCCTTATGCAAGGGAGACAGGAGGGTCACAGTCAGTGAAGGAAGTCAGAGGTCATAGAACCAGAGGTCAGAGTGACTTGAAGCAGCCAAGGAATGCAGGCAGCCTCTAGAAGCTAGAAATGGCAAGGAAAGAGATTTTCCTCTTGAGCCTTCAGAAGGAGTGCCGCCCTGCTGACCCACAGATCAACCCTATAGACATCTGACCTCCAGTACTGTAACGTAATATGTGCTCAGTCGCTTCAGCTGTGCCCAGCTCTTTGTGACCCCATGGACTGTAGCCTGCAAGGCTCCTCTGTCCATGGAATTTTCCCAGTAAAGAATACTGGAGTGGGTTGCCATTTCCTCCTCCAGGGCATCTTCTTGATCCATGGATGGAACTTGCATCTCCTGCATTGGCAAGCAGATTCTTTACCACTGAGCCACCAGGAAAGCCCCTGAAACATAATAAGTATATGCTTTTTTAAAGCCACTGAAATTGGGAGAATTTCTACAGCAGTAATAAGAAACTAATACATATACTAAAAATGGCAAGAAGATACCACATCCTTAAAATCACCACAGGGCATTAATTAATTTTGAAATGAAACACGCACAGAATGTAAAGAAGATCTCTTGGAAATCACACACACACTCACATATTCACATATCCATATGTATACTAGCAAAAAATGAAAAATTTAACAGAAGCAAAAAACGATATAACTGAAAAACTTTCAAATAAATTAGAGGGGAAAAAAAGACATGACATTAGAACACAGTAGTTACAAAACTTATGGAACCAGAAAGTTGAGCCAATCCTCACAGAATAAAAGTTCTAAAAAAGGAGAAAGGACACAGAGGAGAGAAAATCATCAATGAAACTATTTAAAAATGTTTTTCCTATAAAAACCTAATTTTCACATTAAGATGGTCTACTCAGAGTCTAGAGTAGGTGAAAAGACACCCTCATCTAGCCACACCATCATGAAATTTCCAAATATCATAGAGAAAGAGATTTTTAAAGATATCAAAGGAAAAAAATTAATTCGTATACAAAAGGATCTGGAATAATCAGTACATTCTGATATTTTGATAGTAAAAATGGGAGCTAGAAAACAATGGAGAAGTGTGTTCAAAATTCTGAAAGGAAACTATCCCTAACTTAGAATGTAATACTACTCAAACTGCTAGAATAGGAAACAGCTATTCTAAGACAGGCAAGTTTTCATAAAGCTTAGCTTAACTCCCATTCACTCTTTCTTGGGAAGCTACAAGAGTATGTGCTCCCCTAGAGCAGAGGACTAAACCAATAACGGGAAATAGATAAGACTCCGAAACTGAGGTTTCTAGAAAGACACAAGAAAATGTGATCTCTGGGATGATGGTGAAGCAGATCACAGATATGGAGGCAACCATTCCAGGGGGGGACAGGTCACAGGACGTGGGGATGCACTGTCAAAAAGATAAAACTGATGAAACTTCTGATTCATCTGAGGCTGTTCTGGTGGCTCAGTGGTAAAGAATCTGCCCCCAGTGCAGAAGCCACAGGCGATTCAGGTTCGATCCCTGGGTCAAGAAGATGCCCTGGAGGAGGGCATGGCAACCCACCCTGTATTCTTGCCTGGAGAGCCCATGGAAAGAGGAGGCTGATGGGCTACATTCCATAGGGTTCCAAAGAGTCAGACACGATTGAAGGGACTTAGCAAGCACACACATGCACTGACTCATTTGAGGAAATTTAGAAAACCAGGAGGCTTGAGGTTAGATTTGTGATAAGCACATAGAAGCCAGGAAAATAGGGGTCTTCCTCGGTGGTCCAGGGTTAAGACTCGGGGCTTTCACTATAGAGGATGAGAGGCAGATCCCTTGTCAAGAGACTAATATCCCACACGAGCAAGATATGGCCAAAAAAAACAAATTAAAAAATGAAAGCAAAACAGGAAAATAGGGAGAAAAGGCAAGTAAGGAAAAGGAAGGAAATAATCATGGTATACTACATAGCTTAACATCAATAACATTATGTGCCACAATAAAATAAAAACTGACTGCTGATCTAACCACAATTTTTTGGCATCTGTATTGGGAATACAAAGGCTACAAAAATACATATGAGGGAGTAGGGCTGGGGAAACAGAGCAAAGCCTCAGCTTCCACAGTAGAAAGTTACAGACAATGCCTAAAATTTTTAAAATTAAGAAGTAACAGTACAAAGATGATACTTAACAAACTGGAGCAAAATACCAAAAGAATTCAGCTAAAAGAGCTGAAAGTTATTATTCTTATGGAATGATATATGGCAAATGGGGAAGTAGGACACTGCTGTTTTTTCTGTTGTTGTTGTTACAGGACTTAGATAATTGTTTAATTATGTCATATATATAATTTTTAAAAACCTGTAGTATTGTGAGAATTTTAGTAGAAAGATGATTTTATTTAAGTTGTCTTGCAAAGTTCCCTTGATTTTCCATTGTACTATTTTGATTAAATTACAGAATGGTAGATACAGTTTAAATATGAGGGGGAAAAGCACAGAAATATAATAAGAAAGAAAAAGTCCAAGAGGCTACTGAACAGAACTCAGTCAGAAAGGTAAACAATGCTGTGTGACCTTAATCTTTCTAAGTGGTTCTCTGTTTTCTCCAGCTGTGAAATATATTTATGACTTTCAACTCCTTTCTTTTGCTTTGGAATGCCAAGTCAAGACACACCCTAAAGCAAACAAGTAACAAAAATAACCCTGTGTTATGTGTTATCAAATGACTTAAATTATCCTGAAAAAATATAGCTTATTTCTTTATATGCAATCATAAGCAGCTCTAATGTGTTTTGTCTAGTCTAAAATTGTATGCAACTTATCAACAAACAATTGTGCATATGAAATTAATCAAAATATTTCTTCAGCATTTTAATGAACATCCATCTACATCCATACGACCATATAGTTTTCAAATGTATCCTCTTATGTTAAGCCTCCTGTTAATGACCTATTTTGTGACTTCTCCTCGTCTGCCTTTCTAACCTTGCATTGATTACTCTAGACCACCCAACATGTTTTTAGGCCACTTCCTTGAGATGATGGCAACCTGTGAGGGACCATGAATTAAGTTTACAGTTACCAAAGGAAACCACAAGCCAAAAAATAAACCAAATAATGTGCTCTGAGGTTAAATAAGTGGAAGAGGATGGTCTTATTCGGGACACAATGCTTTTTGGTGAAATCATCCATCTGTTCCCCTGGGTTTGTCAGTACAATCAAGAGTGTCTTCCAAGGGCACAGGGGGCTGGTGCTGCAATGAGCATTGTTGTGCCCTTGACTCACAGCTCCCTACATCGATGCTAATCATCACTGCATAGCTTGCCTTTTCTCAGAATACAGTCTATAGCCTTTATGTCATAGTTCTCCTGCCCATAGCTCCCATGGGGGTTCTTCATCTGCCTGCCCATCTATCTTGAGGGCTTGCAATGCTGCATTTTACAGGAGGCAGCAGACTGCTTATCCACTGATTATCAGTAGTTAGAAGGCAATGGCAACTCACTCCAGTACTCCTGCCTGGAAAATGCCATGGACGGAGGAGCCTGGTAGGCTGGAGTCTATGGGGTTGCTAGGAGTCGGACACGACTGAGCAACTTCACTTTCACTTTTCACTTTCATGCGTTTGGAGAAAGAAATGGCAGTCCCCTCCAGTGTTCTTGCCTGAAGAATCCCAGGGATGGAGGAGCCTGGTGGGCTGCCCTCTATGGGGTCGCACAGAGTCAGACACCACTGAAGTGACTCAGCAGCAGCAGCAGCAGCAGTAGTTAGAGAGCTGATTTTCTTGCTCTCTCTGCCTCAGGAAGTGGAACATCCTTCAAGTATGGGTACTCTCATTTCTTTCTTCCATGATGAGGAAATCTGTACCTTATTTTCTGTCTCATGGTTACCCCTCCCCTGCAGAGAAAGAGTGGTGTCAGTTGGTCCTTGAGAGCACCGGGGTACCTCCAAAGCAAGATGGCCCCACGTGCTGTCTTCAGCGGCCTGGTGGACATGTTTCAGGAGAGTGAGCTGACCTCTCCACTTCCCGTGGCCTCCTGCCAGCCTTTTCTCTCAGGCCTAGTTTCTCAGCGTGAGACTGGGTGGATCTATTGGCTTTGTCTTGCTATCTTCAAGTCAGGGGAAAGGAATAGAAAACTTTGCTTTGCATAATCAAAGCTCCACTAATAAACCTGATACTTTGCCCAAACTGGTTCAGTTCTCTGTGTGCATGCTTTATTCATCAGAACCCCTGCGGCAGGGAGAGGAGGGAAGTAGCAAAGGGGAAGATTCCAGAGCCGAACCCCACCCTGGATTGCCAACAATCACTCTAAGATTAAGATATGCTGAAGGCCAAATCAGTTCCTGAAGGAAAACTCTGCTCTGCCGAAGCCTGCCATAACTCAGTTAACCTATAAGGCAAATATTCGCTCTCTCCCCAAAACAGCATTAAAAAGTGGCTCCACTGTGTTTGGTGCTGGTTTCAGGAGTGTGCCCTGGGGATTGCAGACAATACGCTGGTGCTAAAGTAGCAACTGGAATCCTTTACCCAGTCGGCTGGACTCAGGCTCTGTTCTGGCATGTGGCCCAGCATATCAATATTGTGGTTTTCAGCACATTTTGGAAGCTGCTTCCCTAAGCCATGTGACAACCCCAGAAGTTGGTCTGGCACCCGAAGACTTCATCAGATTGCGAACTTGAGAGCCCTCACACCGGCTGTTTTTGTATTGATGCCTCCCTTCCCGTAATCACTAACAGAAGGTGAGAGGGCTGCAGTTGGAACACACCTCGCACCTTCTCCGCCATCCATGTTTATGTCTCTGAACGCTTGTAAATCTCCTGGGCTCTGAGCACTTGCTTACTGGAATAAAAGCCATCTCTGGAGACAGCTCCGGTAAAAGTCAGAGTTATTAGCAGTGCCAACAGACATACCTGGAAAGAGCATGTGGCAGGGCTACAGATTTGTCAGAAAGATTTAAGAGTATCCGTTTATTTACTGATTTTAATACTAGCAGAAACCGAAGCTCTGAATACTTTAGACCTAGCAATCTGGTGGTTCCCTCGGAAACTGCAAACCCCGTGGCCCGCACTAATGCAGCGTCTTAGGTACAAGTCATGGCGAATCTCCAATCAAAAAGTGGCAAATTAGTAGACGATGTCAAAGCTGACATTTTTCGACTTTATACTTCACCTATTCCAGCATTAAAAGATATGCTTTATCTTTTAAAACAACAACCACACAACCAATATCGAGTATCTACTACACATTTGTCTGGCTGTAGGTGTTGAGAGGGCTGCAAAACAATTCCTTGTATTCTTTGATTTGAAGAGGTTTATAGTCTAATTGGTGACTTACAATAAAGGCATGTTAAACCCTCCTAAGCAGAAGTAAATTAAACGATGCATTTTCTAGTAGCTACCTCTGGGGAAGTAGAAGACAGAGAGGCTTTAATACGGTGAACTGCGGAAGGCTTCCTAAAGAAATGTGTCATAAAGGTGGGCTTGGGGAAGTAAAAAGGAAAGGGAAAAAATTCTAAACATGGAGAAGGAGTGTTTCTCAAGAAGTGGAAATAGAAACATACAGACTCTGCTTGTGGAAACGGGAAGAAACAAGCTGGGCTGCCTAGAAAGAATAAGCATGAGGAAATACAGTGAATTTAATAAAAAATGACAGCTAAAGAGAAATCCTGAGTGAAGGATTTTTAGAAGTCAAACCAAAGGGTTTAAATTTTAGGTGAGAGTAAATAAGAAGTCATTAAAGGTTTCAGTCTGGAAAGTGAACAAATGAAAGCTAAATTTAAATGTGATTCACCACTGGGTGAAGAAGAATAACACGAAATGATAATTGTCAATTGACCAGACTTAACAAACCCACTTCCACACGCTGCCCACCATAATGAAGACGGTATCCAATGGTTAAACGTAGGAACAGACTCCAACATCAGTTTCAGCATTTATTAATTTTTTTGACTGGCACTTTGTTGACAGCAGGATATTTATTACATCACAACAATTAAATGAATTATGCAGACCAACAGTTGGAATAAGACAGACACCGTCACTTCTTTCTAAAACTATTTTTCCCTTGAAGTTTTTTCCCTTAAAGTTTGAGATGGCTCTATTTTAGTAAAAAGAAAGGAAAAAAGAGAGAAATTTTGTTGTTTTTTTTTTTCCATTATAGACAGCCCAGCGATTTCTCCATAAACAGTATTCCTTAAAAAAAAATGAGAGGCTAGATTTTCTGAAGTAGTTTTCATGATAACTTATTAAAGTCAATAACAATTCATTAACTGAGTTGCTTTGTTTTGCAGAATTCAGGAAAAAAAAAAATGAAAAAGGGTATGGAGAGATTTAACGTTCTCCATGGATTTCACTTTTGACAAATACTGACCAGTCCTATTTGTCAAGGATCGTATTTCACTTTTATTCCCTCAGTCCGAAAGATTGTATAACCAGTACAAAATATCACTAGAGATAAGCCACTTTCTAATAAACACTTAATGAAGTTTCTTCAATCTTAATTTCTAGGACAAGTAAACAAAAAAAATTTTTTTTTTAATTTTCAGAGTTGTGAAAATTTTAAAAGCAAGACAAGAGAGCATCCTTCTCCTCCCCCTGCCCCTTCTCCCGGTTTTATTACTCATGTCGCCTCTGCTGCTCCAAGTCGGGCTTTTCAGGCCACCAAAGGGCAGCAGGACATCCAGAATGCCATTCCCTGCCCCCTCCTGAGAGCCAGTGGTCACAAGCCTGTGCTCTGTTCCACACTGGTAGCATCCAGGTGGAATTTAAAATAGAATGGATGAGGACCCAGTTATGGAAAAAGTCACCTCTGCTCTTCTGTTCCATCATGGGAGTTAAGACCAGCTGGGGTGCTTCTGGTATCAGTTTCCAGTACATAAGTCTCTGTGATCTGCAGCAGAAATTCTTACAACAAGGCCCTTAGAAGTCTCGTTCTCTGATGGACTGCCAAAGGCAGAGTCCAAGGCATATCTGTTCAGGCAGACTTTTTGCTGAGTTTCTCAGGGACTGGGAAAACAACCAGAAGGCACAGTCTCCACTGGGTTCAACAACTATAATCTACAATTGTCTTGGGTGGGAGGTGGGATTTATTGCTGTACAGCTACTTCTCTTAGTTCAATTGGCCTGACTGGTGAGATTCAGTTTCTTAGAAAAGTTTCTTTGAGTGAACTGAGTATTTCCTACGACTCTCCCTTCTACATTCTCTTTTCTAGAATGTAGCTAAAAACACCTTACCCCTGCTACGAAAACAAATCAAGTACTTCCTTGAGGGATCAAGAAGCTACAGATGCTTCAGTAACCTGTGCAAACTTGGAATTACACTGTGCTTTGCTTAACAGCATTAATCAAATTTTAGATAGCTGGGCTCAGATCATGAGATGATATAACTGCAGCTCTCATTTTATGAACAATTAATGGCATTATCTTTATATCATTTTTAGAAAGCTTGCATAAGACAATAAGCACTACATTATACATTGTTGACCAGTTAATATTTCATGCTGTCTCCCAATTACAAACCAAAAATAGTAGATAGGAAATGAGATTCCTTCTCGCTGTTAAAGAAATACGTAATTTGAAACATGTAGTTGTGGATATGTTCTGATTTGACTCATCATTAACTTTATGCTTTAGCTTTAATTTAAAGCTAAAGAGAGCATAATCCCCACTAGTGATAGTAGAGATGAACCACTTCTAATTAATAAGAGGTACAAATTAGATTCTGAAGGAGCCCTTCACCTTCATATTTCAAGATAAAGAAGATATCTGTAACTTTTTACATCTTCTATAGTTTCATGTGACCTGATCAGATTACAATAATTATATTATTATAAATTATAAATATAAAATAATAATTTATGTAATTATAAACGTGACATAAATTATACATTTATATAATACATACTACTTCTGTCAATAATTAGTTTAATTATTGGAAAAGCGGACACAGAAGGGTGTCCACAAGGAAAAGTGGAACTGAAGGTAGAAAATGGAAGCCAAAACACTCTAGCCTGTGCTGTCCTAGGACCAGGGGCCCTCTCTGTTTGCCAAACCCAATAGCTAAGGTTCCTCCTCCTAGGAGTGCAAATTTATTAGCAAGGGCAGTCCCTCGCCCCCTACCACACACACGGCATACACAATCACACACAACCACACACACCACCTCCCTCTCTCCAGCCCTGTGGGAACTCCAATTAGAGTTTTAGAACCCAAAGAGCTTTTCATCACTTTACAAGTGAGAAAACTGAGACTCAGATTAAAACTTGCTGGCTCGAAGCCCTGTCACCCAACTCAGCCCAATGTTCTTTCCACTCCTTCTCCCAGTGCACACAATCCAAGCAGCAAAGAGTGGGAAACAGAAGGGTGTCCACGAAGACCACCACTCACCTCTGAGAGACTGGACCTCAGGGAGACCTCCTAAAGAGACCCACCTCCATTCTGGGTTTTGTTGTTGTTGTTGTTTAATCTTCAGAGAACAGAACAACTCTTTTGACTGAGAGACTTGTGAACTGTGGTATAAAGATCACGAAAGAGGAGTTTGGACCTTGATACCAGATACCTGTGATTTGGTCCAAAAAAAAAAAAAAAAAAAGAGAGAGAGAGAGAGAGAGAAAGCAAGCAATCAATACTTTTTAATCAGGTTCTGCGGCAATGTGGTGTGGTAGAAAGCGCAAGACTTCCAAAATAAGACCTATTTTTGACCTTACTATTTTCTAACTGAGTGGTCTTAAGCAAGTTTCTTAATCTCTCTAAATTCATCTCTTTATCTATAAAATGAGTACCCATTTGAGGAGTTTGAATCTTTGTGTGGGGTGAGAAGAGAAAGACTGATTGTTAAGAGAAACCACAGGGTGGTGAGAGGGGCAGGGGGTGAGGGCATGTAAGCTCTCAGTGCATGAGAGTTCAAGACGCCTGGCGCAAAATACGTGCCTAAATGTCTGCTCATTGAATGATAAGCTTAATTCTTCAGTTGGACCAGCTTCTAGAAATGTTTTCTTTGCTTTAAAGGTATGGACAGAATGATCCCTAAGGCCTCAGATTATACACAAGAGGTGCAGGCCCTGAAATTGTCTTGGACTTGAAAACTGTTGACCCAGTGACTCTAAGAATAGAATGCTGTGAGTGGCCCTCTCAAGGTTTATCTGGATGCCTGGACAGTGCTTGAATGCAAGAGTAGCAACAAAGGCAACGTTCACGTCACCCCACTCCCAAACTAGATTAAGTAATCCCCCTGCTTGTTCCTGGCTCGCCATGTATCCCCACTGCGTTCACCACAATCGCTATGACGCCCTGCCTCCTTGTCAGTCTTGTCAATGGGGCTGTGAACTCCACTACTATTTAACTCAGTGCTATCTAGCCCCACTTTTTAACCCATAGCAGAGGCTCAGTATAGCTTTCTAAAAGAAAAAAATCCAGCAACTTCCTTAAAATATCTATCATCACTGGCTCAAAAAAATCAGCCTCAAGTATTCACGTTCTCCAATCTCTCAGATGCCCTGCAGAGGAAGCCTCTTCTCTAATTATACCATCTCGGCCACTTAGGTATCTGCTCAGGATGTTCCTCACCATGTTAATCCCTTCAGTAAATTGTGTTCAAAATCAGTATCTGGTGTACTGGACCCCATGGCAGGGGTTCAGCAGGGAGTACTCCAGGATGCCTCCCGGAGAGGTCTGCAGAATAAAGTTAGCTTGGATGAAGGCTCTGATTCTCAGAGAGGCCACTAGCCATTAGCCAAAATATTTCTGGATCCGTAACTGCACCCTATCATCAACTTGACTCTCTAAAAATTACAATGTGGCTTTAGAACCTGGTACATAGTGTTCACTCAATAAATATTTGTTGGATAAAGGAATGAATGGGAGAAGACAGGAATTTCAGTGAGCTTTTATTGCTCTGGACCAATAGAGAGGATATGCAGCAAATAAAATACTTTATTTGCTGATAAAGCAAATAAAGTCACCTGTGCAGGCATTTACTTTTATCGAAAGGGTACATTCTAGCCTAGCATCTATTAATAGTCTATCATATTTAAATTGTGTTAGGTGATTTCATTTTGCTGATTTGTCTTTTTTTTTTTTCTGTGATCTTTGAGAGCACTGTCAGAGAAGAAGGGCAGAGAGTGGATGTGAATGAGAACTGTCTGGAGAGTTCTAAAAAACTTGAGGGTCGTGTTCTTCTCAATGCACACTGTGCCTTTCTCAGGGAATTTGGACACGTTGAAGACAAATTTTAGAAACTTATTTATGAAGCACCTACTGTATGTCAAGTACTGTGGGAATCAGCAAATATTTGCTGATAAAGCAAATAAAGTAAATCTTTAATTTGAGTAAGTCTGGAATTTGGAACCCACTAAGCTGGGCTTCCATGGTGGCTCAGATGGCAAAGACTCTGCCCGCAAGCAGGAGACCTGGGTTCAAACCCTGGGTCGGAAAGATTCCCTGGAGAAGGGAATGGCTACCCACTCCAGTATTCTTGTCTGGAGAATTCCATGGACAGAGGTGCCTGGTGGGCTAAGGCCCATAGGGTTACAAAGAGTCAGACATGACTGAATGACTCACACACACAAGCTGGTATATCCTGAGAGTTTATTAACATTTCAGAAGTCCTCTGAGGAGTAGGTGATGCCTCTCATACACATTTCCTGTCACCAGTAAGGTGAGACAGAGTTTTCTGATACCAAAGCTAAAAGCACGTGCCATCTGACTTCAGAGTTCTCCCCAGAGATCTTCTATCCTGGAAAACACTGGTTAGCTAATCATTCTCCTGCATCTGAACTCTGACTCCAGAAGAGTAACTTGCTGGATTCTATGCTATTCTTTATTAATAATCTCAAATTAATTTGTTTCAGATTTGTCTCTATGGCTGGTTTGTGCCCTTAAGGAAAGGGATCTCGTCTTCAGAAATTCCCACAGTACTTGACACACAGTAGGTGTTTCATAAATTAAGTTTCTAAAATTTGTCTTCAATGTGTCCAAATTCCCCGAGAAAGGCATAGTGTGCATTGAGGAGAACACGACCCACACATTTTTTAGAACTCTCCAGACAGTTCTCACTCACATCCACTCTCTGCCCTTCATCTCTGACAGTGCTCTCAAAGATCGCAGAAAGGAAAAAAAAAAAAAAAGACAAATAGGCAAAATGAAATCACCTAACACAATTTAAATATGATAGATTATTAATAGATGCTAGGCTAGTATGTACCCTTTCGATAAAAGTAAATGCCTGCACAGATGACGATAGATGTCAAGCTTGACAGCATTTCTCTCTCTCAAGTCTGCTGACAGGTTAAGACCTAATCAGGGTGTGGAAAAGTCAACTTTTTGGTACCAACACGGACTCAAAAAAGTATTCTTCTGTGAGTTAAAGGAGAGGAAAGAAACGTGAGCAGTGAGAATTTCCAGCTACTCCACCCAGAGTATAATTAATCCATATGCGACTGGGGTGGGTGGCTTTCAAACATCGCCCATTCAACCCACACCTTCGCCCAGGTTTATTAACACAGAAGCGCCCCTATAGTCTTTGGCTTGAATCAATATTCCTCCGGCAGAGATCCACTCTCCGGAGACTGAGACGGGAGGAAAGGTCAGGAGCACAGGGTCTGGACCTGCTGTCGGGAAGCAGCGGGCCCGATCGCCCCCCGGGGAGTCCGCTCTCAGCCAATGGGAGCCTGAAGTCCGGGGATGATGAGATGAGGGGCCGCTGCTGGGCCAATCAGGTTCCAGGCGCAGCCAGGGAAAGGGGGAGGAGATGGGAGGAGAGGCCCGGGGCGATGGAGACGGAGCTACATCAACACAAGTTTCTCACCTTGGAATGCGACGGACGCTCCCGCATCTCCTGCACATCTCCAACTTGGCGCCGGAGGAGGGCCCCAGGCTACTTTCTCAACTTCCTCACGCTGCTCCCCGCTCGCGAGGGGAAAGCCGCTGAGAACATCTACTACAGCTGGCCTTCTTTTTACGTTGTCTGCAGGGACAAGGGAGGCAAGGGACAACTTGGTGCGGGGAAACTGACCTCTGGCCTGGTGGGCCTCTGGGTGCGGAGGGTCGAAGAGGAGTGGCTGGGGCTGGGGGACTCCATGCGGGGGCCATGGACAGAGCAGCGCTCCTGGGACTGTCCCGCCTGTGCGCGCTGTGGCAGCCGTGCTCGCGCTGTTCCCCTGCGGAGCCCAAGGAAACTGGATGTGAGTATGGGGGCAGCAGGGGCGCACGGGATTTGTGGCAAAAGGGGGTGCCCGGCCTCAGGGAACTCTCATCTGGGGCGGGGAGGAGGGGGCGGGAGTCCTAGGACGGGTGACCTAAATTTCGGGTAAACATCTGGGCTTGGGGAGGAGAGCAGGGCAGTGGCTTACGCTAGGGGCGGCCGTGTCTTACAGGTGGTTGGGCATCGCCTCCTTTGGGGTTCCGGAGAAGCTGGGCTGTGCCAACTTGCCTCTGAACAGCCGCCAGAAGGAGCTGTGCAAGAGGAAACCGTACCTGCTGCCGAGCATCCGCGAGGGCGCCCGGCTGGGCATTCAGGAGTGCAGAAGCCAATTCAGGCACGAGAGATGGAACTGCCTGGTGGCCGCCGCCTCCCCGCCGGGCACCAGCCCTCTCTTTGGCTACGAGCTGAGCAGCGGTGAGTCCCGGGACTCGCGGCTGGCTCGGGACTAAGGGCGAGACCTGCAATTCCTGCAAATTAAACAGTGCTCGTACGGTCCCGTCGCTCTTTAAATTCCCCAGAGAGGTCCTTTAGTGGAAGGAAATTGGGGGCGACGGAAGCCAGATCCGGGTGCAGGTGCGGTCTTGGGGTGGGGGTGGGATGACACCCCCGATCCAGAGCGCAGCGCGTGGAGGTGTAGCTCTTCCTCCTTCCCGCGGCGCCCTGCTGGAGCTGGAAGAAAAATTCTGACGCTCCACCCCGCTTACCCCTCGGACCCCGTAGCGCCCCCCTACGTGGGGGACCAGCTGGAGAAACATGATGTCGGCTGCAGGGAATGCCGAGGCCGCATCTGCTTTGATTTAAGCAGCTCCGCTGAGCACTGAGCCCTGGACAAGTGGCTAATTGCAGCGAAACCCCGCGGTGGTTGGTCCCCGGGAACACCGCGTAGACGGAATAATGGCGATTTAAAAGGGACTGTCCCGGACAACCCTCGTGAGGCTAACTCGAGCACGACTTGGTTTTCCCCTCTATTCCTTTCCTTCTACTCTTTCTTCTGTGCGCACATCCGAGGCGCGGGAATCGGCAGGGAAACAAAGTTCCATTCCCACGTGCCTAGCGACTTAGTAAGGATAAAGGCACAGAGGTGTCAGCAGATTCAAAGAATTTCAGAACCTGGGCTCTGAAAGATTCTTAGTCGTTTTTCATAGTCATTTCCGTTCCCCTTCCACCTTTGACCCTTCCCCGCCGGGTCCCTACACTCACCTCCGCCTCGCTTTTGCCCCGCTGCGCTTTGGCAGGCACACCCTTCCGAAAGAGCACTGACTCCCCTGAAAAAAGAAAAAAAGAGAAAAAAGAGGATGTCTTCTTCACAGTTGCTGAAATGTAGAGGCATCAGCTGTTGAAAAGGTTTATTGGACAACGGCGTGATAACGTTTTTACTTCAATCTGAACATCTCTAAGGAGGGGGAAAGTTGCCTGCTGGGTCCCTTCTAGTCCATTTTACTAGTATTTTAATAGGACTTCAGTTTCCAAAGATTTTAGCTTGAAACCTATTGCAGTTGTGTTATATCCATACTCAGTATTCAGTGATTTTCCATAACAATTTTTTTTGCTGATGACATCTCAATTATCTTTAATTGCCCTTAGTAGTGTGAGAGGATATAATACTGTATATAGGAATATGAATATAATATTTAACTTTCACATTAATATTGTTATTCAGTATATCGTTAAAACATCTTTGATGTGAAAGTAAACTATAACGTTTATCTCCTAATTGCTTTAGTCTTTACTTAATTTTAGTTTGCATCTTGACATGTATTTTTTTGTACAAACAAAAGTCACACCAATTTTTCAGCATGTGTTTTGTGATAACGTTTTAAATTTAAAGAGAAAGATAAGCAGGGCTCCTGGGGGCGTTGTCTTACTATATACGATGTCCATGCAAGGGATTTTAAATTCAATGTGTATTTGTTGAATTTTCATTGTCTATTAAGTACTGAGCTGGGTGCTGACATATATCTCAAATTTAAAATACAAACAGATGATTTTAAGGTATGAGGACAATTAATGACATACAATAAAGGAAAATCATACTGAAAATTAATGCTGCTTTTTTAAAAGATGAGAACAATATGAAACTGTCCTTTGTAAATGTGTACTCATTAAAGCATCCCTTGAAAAGCTGCTTTCCTGATAAGAGGGTAAGTAGGCGGCTTTGTTATGAACATAAGCAGAGAATGGTATGGCTCGTTCATTAGCAACTTATTTCTTATTCTAGGCACCAAGGAAACAGCATTTATTTATGCTGTGATGGCTGCAGGCCTGGTGCATTCTGTGACCAGGTCATGCAGCGCAGGCAACATGACCGAGTGTTCCTGTGACACCACCTTGCAGAATGGCGGCTCAGCGAGTGAAGGCTGGCATTGGGGGGGATGCTCCGATGATGTCCAGTACGGCATGTCGTTCAGCAGAAAGTTCCTAGATTTCCCCATCAGAAACACCACAGCAAAGGAAAGCAAAGTACTGTTAGCAATGAACCTACATAACAATGAAGCTGGAAGGCAGGTATGTATTATAAAATGGAATAGAAATCCAGTGCCTTTAGGTGTAATAGCACTAGGGTTACACTTCTAGATCAATCTGACCAAATAGTCAGATAGTTTAAAAACTAAACAATTTCAGGCTAAATATATAAATATGCATATATGTATATATGAAATTTTTATTATATATGTATAACAGCATCTGTCTATATTTTTTCTTTCATGAGCCTGTACTGACCACATTGATTTAGTTTAAGTTTCCATCTGATGTGACTTGAATCTTGTTACAGAATGTGTTAATATTTGTGATTGTATATTCATATACCTAAAACACCAATTATAAAATAATAGAAGTACTAGTGCCTATTGGGTCATTTTATTCCACCCCTTTAGATGATTAGTTATAGAAACCCAAATAAGACTTACAGTATCTGCCTTTCTAATGGGACTGAATCAAATTTCATTTTCTCAAATTTGAATTTTCATTATTTTTTTAAATATATTTTTTCATCGGCAGCCGCATCTTAAAGAAGTTGTCAGTCTGTCCTTTCTCTAGCAAAATGTTCTCAAATACATTACAGAATACATAGCTCAATAATTTTTGTAAAAAACAAAATTTATTTAAA
>SJYC01043878.1:0-11074 GCA_006408675.1 Madoqua kirkii | reverse complement strand
CTAGTAGTCTGCAAAATGAGTTTGCGTATATTTAGAGCATGTGTAGGCAAATATTAAAACTTCTACTTATGTATTCTTAGGACGCACTTAGATATTTCAGTGAGTACACATGCAAACAAGTCTCCTGCCAACTGTGTGTGGCGGGGCGGGGGGCGGGGGGGGGAGGTCGGTGGAGTGGGGGGTGTTGCAGGAGGCAGCACCTGGGAAAGGCCCTCCAATTGCTCTGTCTACTCTTACTTCTCTCATCATTTTACCCAGCAGTCAGATCATTTTCTTCAATATAAATGAAGTGAAGACATGCCGGAGTTTGAAAACCTTCAACAACCTCTCAACACTCTCAGAAAAAGATCTCATCTCCTTTACTGCACAGCCTGTAAGTTCCAATGACCTGGCCGTTATCCACTTCTCTCCAGCTCTTTCCCACATTGGGTCTTCAAGCGTGCTCTTTAGAATGGCCTTCCCCTGGAGGTCTTCCTTCTTATCCTTTAATTCTCAGACTAAATATCACTGTTTTAGAGAAACATTCTTTGACCCACTCAATCTAAAGTTGGACACCCTGATCTCCTCTCACTGCCCCCATCAGTATCTGTCACATCTTGCTGCTCTGAGCAGGGTGTGCCACAATTTCTAACTATTTATTTGCAGTTACTTCTTAAATATCCTTCTCCCTACCAGACTGTGTGTTTCATGAGAGCAGGAACTGTGCTCAGTAAATACCTGTTGAATAAAAAATGAATGGAATGAATGATTCTAAGAAAATTCAGACTTCTTTAAAATTTTTGTTGGAAAAATCTTTCAATACAGAATTTGAACATACTGGAAAGAAAGCACTAGACTGAATAGTCTTTACTGGCTCTCCACTAGGGATCCCTGGCCAATAGTTCAGTCCCCTTTCAAGGACTAGATTTCAGGGCCTGGGGCATAACTATAAAATCCCATCAGTTATTCACTCTCTCAGAGGAATGGCAGAATAATTCCTGAAAAGTGGATGGACAGGTGGCCTCAGTTTTATGGTTAAACAAACTGAAATATAAATTCTACATGACACCCCCACTATGCTAGAACCAAATTCTCTGGCTCTGAGCCAATACTTTATTTTTTTTTTTAACCAGACTCCACTGCTTAATACACTTCTCTCTTATTTTTAATTTATTATAACTGTGAATAGACAACCTGCTATTATTTACTAGTTTTATCTCTTCTTTGAATTAAAACTTACATGCTTCAAGGGGGCAGAGATAATATGAAGATAGCCTGTCATGAATGGGCTGGGCATTCTAAGAGAACTTCCTACTTATTATTCAGGATCAAATATCTGGCCCCTTTAGCCGAACAAGGTGAAAAAGAGGAATGGAACATTCTAAGGTAATGAGAAGGATGTTGCTTAATGCAAAATCTACAAACTTCCAAAAGCCAAATGCTTTCAGGTCAGTAATGCAAGACTATTATGAGACGTCAGAGGATGATGGATGAACAGTGGGTCATCATCAGCATGAGGATAAAGGAAATGAGCAGGGACCTTAGGATCACCTGGCTCAAGCTTTTGATTTTACAGTAAAAGTTTTATTCTAAGAGGCTAAATCCTACATACAGCTAACTGAAAAGAGGGGCGAGAATAAAAATGTTAGTGCTTCTACATTAAAAAGAAAAGACAAAAAGCTGGGAAAAACTGCCTCATTTCCTCCTACCTGTAAAATTACCTCACTCTTTATATAATTTAATGCACATATATTATTTTATGTAAAGCCTATCATATATCTAATTTTTCAGACAAGACCTGATTAGAAGCAACCAACAAAAAGCAGGGTTTGTGACTTCAGAGCCAGGAACTTAGAAAAAATAATTAGAAAATATGGCACACACTGCCCAGAGCATGTGTGATGGCAAGGGTGTGATGAATATTGATGTGAAGTGAGGTGAAGTGTCCAACTTTAGATTGAGTGGGTCAAAGAACATTTTTCTAATCCAGGAACTTCACGGCAAGTGACACAGGAGTAGGAGACTAAAAAAGCCTAAAAGGTATACTTTGCAGAGCATCTCAATAAAGGAAACCATTCAGCTTAGTGGCAAGCAGTTCTGGGCCATGACGGACTTGAGGTTCAGTTCAGTCGCTCAGTCGTATCCGACTCTTTGTGACCCCATGAATCGCAGCACGGCAGGCCTCCCTGTCCATCACCAACTCCCTGAGTTCACTCAGACTCACATCCATCAAGTCCATGATGCCATCCAGCCATCTCATCCTCGGTCGTCCCCTTCTCCTCCTGCCCCTAATCTTTCCCATCTCAGAGTCTTTTCCAATGAGTCAACTCTTTGCATGAGGTGGCCAAAGTACTGGAGTTTCAGCTTAAGGGACCTGAGGTTATTACTGGGCTACTTCACACTTCAGCAGGCAGCATTCAAACATTTAAAACGAGAAATGTTAGTTTGTAAGATAAAGCCTTCATTATCTCAGGCAGTCTAGTTGACAAAAATAATCCTACTTGGACTTTCTGCAGTGATGGAAACGCTTTCTACCTGTGCTGTTACATTGGGTAGGCACAAGCTGCATGTAGCTATTAGCACTTGAAATATGGTTGGTATGACTGAGGAAGTGAACTTTAATTTTAATTAATTTAAATGAATGAACTTTTCCCCTATTAACTTAGGAATCAAAATTAAATAGCCATCTATTTCTATGACTATCAGATGGGATCTAGAAAATTCATTCAGAAGAAATCTCTCATCTGTACATGAAGCTGGATAAATGCTATGTTCTTACCACACTCTAACACAAAATTTAAGAACTTTAAGACTCCTTAAATGAGTGGGAAAAATTGCATGATGGAAACGAAAATCACTTTTCTTTAGTAAAGGCATGCCCGATACATTTTCAAAAGATCCAATAAACTCATTCAATTTGCTAAAATTTAGTAGTGTAGCTTATACTTCCAAATTGATAAGCACTTACACATTGTCCTCCAGGCAGATTTTGGGTCCCACCACATTGGCTGCTCCACTTGCCATTTTAAAAGCAAAATGCTTCTCAGGGCAAGCTTTTGAGATTCCACATTTATATCTGGGAGGTTTTGTAGCTTTGAAGAGAAAAAAAAATTTTTTTTTTTTTTTTCAAAGAAAAAAGTGTTAACAGATTCTGTGTTTAGTTTGCTTCATATCTCAAACCACAAAGGGTATTATGCCAATACCATGATATATATATATATATATATATATATACACATATATTTCAAACTACATGTTAGTTTATTTTTTCCTGAGGGTTTCAAAGAACCTCAAAAACAAAAAAAAAACCACATAATCTTCTAGGAAACAAACTGAAAGTGAATATAAATGGAACAAGTAACATGATCTTCACTGAGGGCAAGTATAATTTACCTAATTATTTTTAAGGTTTATTTTACAAAGCCAGGATATGGGAGGTTTAAGATTGTTACTCTTCATTTCCACACCACATATGCCTGATGCATCACTGAATATCTGCTCACAAACTAAGTCTAGCTAGGAATTCTCCTTTTACGTACTTTCTCTATTTAAAATACTGAAGCTAAAAAACATTAATGGAACAAAATATCCATCATAAATTAACACCCCAAATATTGAGCTATCCAATCAAATAGTTTCCTTATAACTTAAGAGAAAAAGAATAAACTATATACAAAATATTGAGAGGAAATACTTACAACGTACAACTGCATCCAATGCTGACCTTGCTAAGGGAAAAAAAAGTTATTTTTGTTAGAAAGAATAAGGCTACTGGCAAGTATCACTTTTTAACATGTACAGAGGTAATAGGTCTATTAAATGTGTTTGAATTATTACTTAGCATACAATAAATAAAGCATGAATATTACTTTAGAAGAAAAGTGAGAAAGTAACTTTAGGCTACATAATTTACTACAAACAATCATGAGGAATTATGGGGGCATTATTTTATTACTGATAGAGAATTTTGCTTTTACTTTTACATTTTGTTTTTAGTTTTAGTTATTATAAATGTAAATCCCAATCATATTACTAGCTATAATCACCACACTGTACAAATGCAGGGCTGGATAAAGTATAAGCTGGAATCAAGATTGCCGGCATCAATATCAATAACCTCAGATATGCAGGTGACACCACCCTTACGGTAGCAAGCAATAAAGAACTTTGAGGAAAGTGAAAGAGAAGAGTGAAAAAGTTGGCTTAAAACTCAATACTCAGAAAACTAAGATCATGGCATCTGGTCCCATCACTTCACGGCAAATAGATGGGGAAACAATGGAAACAGAGACAGATTTTATTTTGGGGGGCTTCAAAATCACTGCAGATGATGACTGCAGCCATGAAATTAAAAGACGCTTGCTCCTCAGAAGAAAACCTATGACCAACCTAGACAGCATGTTAAAAAGTAGAGGCATTACTTTACCAACAAAAGTCAATCTAGTCAAAGCTATGGTTTTTCCAGTAGTCATGTATGGATGTGAGAATTGGACTATAAAGAAAGCTGAGCACCAAAGAACTGATGCTTTTGAACTGTGGTGTTGGAGAAGACTCTTCAGTGTTCCTTGGACTGCAAGGAGATCCAACCAGTCAATCCTAGAGGAAATTAGTCCTGAATATTCATTGGAAGGACTGATGCTGAAGCTGAAAAACACCACCCTTATGGTAGCAAGCAATAAAGAACTTTGAGGAAAGTGAAAGAGAAGAGTGAAAAAGTTGGCTTAAAACTCAATACTCAGAAAACTAAGATCATGGCATCTGGTCCCATCACTTCACGGCAAATAGATGGGGAAACAATGGAAACAGAGACAGATTTTATTTTGGGGGGCTTCAAAATCACTGCAGATGATGACTGCAGCCATGAAATTAAAAGACGCTTGCTCCTCAGAAGAAAACCTATGACCAACCTAGACAGCATGTTAAAAAGTAGAGGCATTACTTTACCAACAAAAGTCAATCTAGTCAAAGCTATGGTTTTTCCAGTAGTCATGTATGGATGTGAGAATTGGACTATAAAGAAAGCTGAGCACCAAAGAACTGATGCTTTTGAACTGTGGTGTTGGAGAAGACTCTTCAGTGTTCCTTGGACTGCAAGGAGATCCAACCAGTCAATCCTAGAGGAAATTAGTCCTGAATATTCATTGGAAGGACTGATGCTGAAGCTGAAACTCCAATCCTTTAGCCACATGATGCGAAGAACCAACTCATTGGAAAAGACCCTGATGCTGGGGAAGATTGAAGGTGGGAGGAGAAGGGGACGACAGAGGATGAGATGGTTGGATGGTATCACCGATGTGATAGACATGAGTTTGAGTAGGATCCAGGAGTTGGTAATGGACAGGGAAGCCTGGTGTGCTGCAGCTCCAAAGAGTCGGACACAACTGAGCAACTGAACTAAACTGAACATTCAATTCCCAAACTTGATAATCTTACAACTGGGAGTTTGTATCCTTTGCGCAACATCTCCTCATGACTTCCACCCTCTCTCAATTCTTGGTAACCACCGTTTCACCTCTGTTTCTCTGAATTTATCTTTTTTCCCACATGTAAGTAATATCATATAGTATTTCAAAGTTCCCTTTATATGGCTTTATTAAAAATTGTTGCTGCTGTATGGTGTTGTATACATATGCATATAAAGTCCTGGATAATATACATGAATCTATCTCAGAGGTTAGGTTGAGAGATTTGGTGGGAAGAACATAAGAGGGCTAGTGGTGACAGAAAGGTTTGATTTCCCTAAAATCACAATGTACTAGGTGTAATTAGAAACAACAACAACAAAAAAAAGGGTCATTACTAAGAGGGTTTTTTTAAAAAAATCATTTATTAGTTAAAGAAAGCCAGAATTTCCTGATCAGTCTTAACCTGAATGCAGTAGCTTTTAACCTAGAAATCTACACTTAGAGCTTCTTAAAAGCACTAACATTTGATCCTAGCCCATGCTATGTGTGCTAAGTTGCTTTAGTCGTGTTTGACTCTTTGAGACCCTATGGACTGGGGCCCTCCAGGCTCCTCTGTCCATGGGGTTCTCCAGGCAAGAATACTGAAGCGGGTTGCCATGACCTCTTCCAGGGGGTCTTCCTGACTCAGGGGTTGAACCTGAGTCTCTTGCATTGGCAGGTAGGTTCCTTACCATTAGATCTACCTGAGAATACAATACAGATAATCAATAGTATTGTGGATAGCCATTTCCGGATTTGGCTAATAAGCATGTGGTGTCATAAATGCTTGCCAGCTGTTTGACTATAAATAGACATTTAGTTTTTAGTTCTGTACTGTTCCGGTAACTGTGAATTTCCTGTAAAACCAGTACTGAAAGAGAGAACAGAAAAGAATGCTAAGACGGAAAATAATATGTAAATGTTTTAAAACAGGAAGATGACTAAGTAACCGAAGGTCATCAGCTCTACAGAATACTCAGAATACTATGCACCACTGAAGTCATAAAGGCAGTGCAGTCACATGGGAACAGTTTAATGCATGGAATAACGCAAAAAATAAACTTTATCTGTGCGTACTAAGAACATACATGGATAAGGACAAAGACCTGAAGGAAATAAAAAATGATCAATTAGTAAATGAAGGTGCTGGGGCTCATTCTTTCAATTTCCTTAATTATATCATAAAAGGGAAAGATAAATTCTAGATACCATCTGGTCCAAAGCTCTCACTTTTGTAAATAAGAAAATGAAAATCAGAGAGTAACTAGCAACCAGTGATTAACAGCATGTAGACTAGAAAGTCTTAATTTCACTTAGACCTAAACAAACACATACTATCAGGCTCAGGTGTTAGAACACTGTTCAAATCAGGACTGCTTGTATACCTAACTTAGACAGAAAGATACGTAGAAGATGGTGAGATCAGAACATGGGTAATATAACAGCTCATTCACATACGTGGGACACTCTATCAAGTACTTTATCATGAACTGTTGATCTGCTCATCATCCTGGGGCTTCCCTGGTGGTTAAAACATAAAGAATCTGTCTGCAGTTCAGGAGACCTGGGCTTCGATCCCTGGTTGGGAAGATCCCCTGGAGGAAGGAACGGCAACCCACTCCAGTATTCTTGCTTGCAGAATTCCATGGACAGAAGAGCCAGGGGTTGCCAAGAGTCAGACATGACTGAGCAACTAACACTAACACTTCTGTTTTAAAGAGAAAGAAACTGACATCAGATAGGTTCACTGACTGGATTTGTACTATCCATAATCAGTCATTGATAAGAATCAGTTTTCAAAGCCAGATCTCATTCGAGCACCCAAACTCATATTGCATCCCCCCTTCCCCAAATGGGACAGTCTGAGGTTTAGTTATCACAGGTACAACAACCACTGGTCCTTTGAGGAGCCGGAAGCCAGGATAGGGAGCTTTCAGGACCATTCTCCTGACTGTAGAATGTAGAATAGACTGCAGAGGGTTCAAGACTTGAGATGAGTCCACAAGGACAGGGATGCTGCTAAAGTAATCCAGGTAAAAAACAGGTAGCAGCTGAAACAAAGGTAGTGACTGTGGGTCTGAAAGTAGTCGATGGGCTCAGAACAACTAAGGCAGCAACACTGACGAGACTGGGGAACAGACCTAAAGGAGGCATGGAGTAAAGGAAGGAATCAAGTTTACTTCTCAGATATCCACCTTCAGAAGCATCCCTTCATCCACTCACATGAGCCACAGAAAAGAAAAAAAAAAACACCATCTCTCACTCATGATGATGTTATCTAGCAAGGAGATAGGCTATGGGATGGATGCTGAGTTCCCTGTAGACCTGTTCATCTTAAGATACTCTGAGATGATCTGGGTGAAAGTCTAAAAGCTGGCTATAAATGACCCAGGGATGAAGATAGAAACTGGAAAACTGGCAAATAATGAGGTCATGCAAAGAGAGGATTTCAAATGAGAGGGCTGATGAGAGAAATCTTAGAGACATCAATAATCTGCTAACATTCAAAGGAAGAGTGTGGCTGATGAAAAGGAGGTAGAAGGTATGACTGGGAGACTTAAGAGAGGTTAATAAATAAATAATAATGTTATTTAAGAACTTTACTGGGATACAATCTAGGGTAAATGACTTTTGAGCAAATTACCTCCATTTAATTTGTGTAAGAATAAGGGGAGAAGATGCTCAAAGGAGGGGAAAAAAAAAACCTTTGTGAACATCTTTTCAGATTAAAACTAATTTCATCCAATATGTATAAGCAAAAGTCCTCTATCTGGCCTGCAGTTCTGAGAATTTTTAACATCTGGAGGGAAAACAGGTAAAATTTCATGAATCAAACAGGATGGTTATAGAGTATGGGTACAGTATACAAACAAAAAAATATCTCCTTTTCTGTAACTTAACTCCTCAGACTACCATGATGGCTTTAATTCTTAAGGTCTTTCAATATATACAGTTTTTCACTTCAAGGAAACTAGAAACATTTTTGATTTTTTTTTTTTTTCAGTGAATGTCTTTCAGTGAGTCAGTCTAAAGAAACCTAATTATTTTGTACTTTAGTTTTTAATAATAGCTCAAGTGATTTACATATATATTATTTCAATGGTTTACATTTAAAAGGTAAAAATAAGTTAACTCAATAGAATAGTAAGGACTGACTGCAACAATACATGCAAAAATAGTTTGGACTACTTTCAGCACATTTTTGTTAAGTATCCATGTTGAAAACTAATTCTGTACTAAGTCACAATCATAAATAAGACTGGTAGACTGTACCCACATTGATGTCCTGGTGTGATACTGTACGGAATTTAAGATGTTACCAATGGGAAACTGAGTAAAGGGTATATAGAATCTCTCAATATTATTTCTTACAAATGCACATTAATCTACAATTATCTTAAAAAGTTTTGTTAAAGATTGCATAAAGAAAATAATCCCAATTTATATTTGTATATTCAACTAATTTTAGGCAAAATTTTCATTTGTCTTTTCTAGAAATGTTTGCCTTATTTTTCTAAAACAGTACTAAATAATCAACTCAAATATAAATTTACTTAAACTATCAAGTAAGTTATTAAATCAACAATTGAAAAATTGGAAAAATTCACCATCCAAAGAACTATAGTTAACTTCATGAGGCCCTCTAAAATAGTGATTATAGAAACAATCTTAATGTCAAGTTAAATTTAAGTTAGATGCTCAACAAATGACAAATACAACCATATCTCCTTTTCTGCTCAATTATTCTGAAATGAGAATTAAAAATAACCACACAAATTAAAATTTCACCAATTTAACAGACTGGAGTCCAATAAGGTTGTGTACATGGATACAGAGTACCACTTCAATTATGACAACAAAATAAACCATCTGCCCAAAGAATGCCTAAACTACATAGCTAAAACACATACAACAAAAACTTGCAGGTTCCTAACACTAGGAGAAATGAAAATTAACAAGACATCTGCCTTAGTTAAAGCAGCTCAGTGTTTGTTCATAGCTGATGATCAGGGGCTTGTCAACTAACACAGCCTTAAACAAATTCCACTTTGAAAATACTCTTTCTCTACACAAAAGTCCTAATCTTCAATTATCTACATTCATTTCCCATTCAATCAGTATGTACTATCTATAGGATCTGGTACTAGATGCCGGGTGAGTCAGCAAGACATTACTGCTCCCAACATTTGTTCTCCAGTAAGGAAAGCCAAATACACAAAGAATAAAAGAAAAGAAATTCTATAATTTATGGCAGAATAAAATCAGGTCAAATTGAGATATAGGTACTAAGGAACAACAATCTAACAGGGAAAAGAAGGAGACTCAAATACCATTTCTCCCAAGAAGGGGCACTTATGCAGTTTAGAAAAACGGGAACAATTAACAGATGAAGGGGAGAGAGAAAGATGTGTAGGTTAAGGATCAGCAGAGTCAAAGCTATGGATTTTCCAGTAGTCATGTATGGATATAAGGAAGGCTGAGCACTGAAGAATTGATGCTTTCGAACTGTGGTGCTGGAGAAGACTCTTGAGAGTCATAAGGACAGTCAATCCTAAAGGAAGTCAACTCTGACTTCATTGGAAGGACTGATGCTGAAGCTCCAATACTTTGGCCACATGATACGAAGAGCCGACTCACTGGAAAAGACTCTGATGCTGGAAAATATTGAAGGCAAAAGAAGAAAGGGACAGCAGAAGTTAGGATTAGATAGCATCACCGACTCAATGGACATGAATCTGAGCAAATTCTTAAACGACAGAATGATCTCTGTTCATTTCCAAGGCAAACCATTCAAGATAACAGTAATCCAGGTCTATGACCCGACCAGTAATGCTAAAGAAGCTAAAGTTGAACAGTTCTACATAGACCAAGACCTTTTAGAACTAACACCCCCAAAAGATGTCCTTTTCATTACAGGGGACTGGAATGAAAAAGTAGGATGTCAAGAAACACCTGGAGTAACAGGCAAATCTGTCCTTGGAGTACAGAATGAAGCAGGGCAAAGGCTAGTAGAGTTTTTCCAAGAGAACGCACTGGTCATAGCAAACACCCTCTTCCAACACCACAAGAGAAGACTCTACACATAGAATCACCAGATGGTTAACACTGAAATCAGATTGATTATATTCTCTGCAGCCAAAGATGGAGAAGCTCTATACAGTCAGCAAAAACAAGACTGGGAGCTGACTGTGGCTCAGATCATGAACTCCTTATTGCCAAATTCAGACTGAAAGAAATTTGGGAAAACCACTAGACCATTCAGGTAGACCTAAATCAAATCCCTTATGATTAAAGAGTAGAAGTGAGAAATAGATTTAAGGGATTAGATCTGATAGACTGCCTGATGAACTCTGGATGCAGGTTCATGACATTGTACAGGAGACAGGGATCAAGACGATCCCCAAGAAAAAGAAATGTAAAAAAGCAAAATGGCTGTCTGAGGAGGCCTTACAAATAACTGTGAGAAGAGAAGTGAAAAGAAAAGGAGAAAAGGAAAGATATACCCATTTGAATGCAGAGTTTCCAAGAATAGCAAGAAGAGATGAGAAAGCCTTCCTCAGTGATCAGTGCAAAGAAATAGAGGAAAACAAGAGAATGGGAAAGACTAGAGATCTCTTCAAGAAAATTAGAGATACCAAGGGAACATTTCA
>SJYC01043877.1:0-19558 GCA_006408675.1 Madoqua kirkii | reverse complement strand
ATACTATTTCTGTCTTTTATTGAGCCCATGTTTACATGAAATGTTCCCTTGGTATCTCTAATTTTCTTGAAGAGATCTCTAGTCTTTCCCATTCTGTTCTTTTCCTCTATTTCTTTGCATTGATCGCCGAGAAAGGCTTTCTTATCTCTCCTTGCTATTCTTTGGAACTCTACATTCAAATGGGTTTATCTTTCCTTTTTCTCCTTTGCTTTTTCACTTCTCTTCTTTTTATAGCTATTTTTAAAGCCTCTTTAGACAGCCATTTTTCTCTCTTGCATTTCTTTTTCCTGAGGATGGTTTTGATCCCTGTCTCCTGTACAATGTCACAAACCTCTGTTCATAGTTCATCAGGCACTCTGTCTATCAGATCTAGTCCCTTAAATCTATTTCTCACTTCCACTATATAGTCATAAGGGATTTGATTTAGGTCATACCTGAATGGTCCAGTGGTTTTCCCTACTTTCTTCAATTTAAGTCTGAATTTGGCAATAAGGAGTTCCTGATCTGAGCCACAGTCAGCTGCTGGTCTTGTTTTTGTTGACTGTATAGAGCTTCTCCATCTTTGGCTGCAAAGAATATAATCAATCTGATTTCGGTGTTGGCCATCTGGTGGTGTCCAAGTGTAAAGTCTTCTCTTGTGTTGTTGGAAGAGGGTGTTTTCTATGACCAGTGAGTTCTCTTAGAAAAACTCTATTAGCCTTTTCCCTGCTTCATTCTGTACCCCAAGGCCAAATTTACCTGTTACTCCAGGTTTTTCCTGACTTCCTACTTTGGCAAGCATTGTTACTGCATATTGAAAATTATTCTGAATTATGGAAGCTCTGATTATTATAAAATAATAGTATTTTCAAAGTGTTTTTCATTCCTTCAACAGTCACCTGTGTGGCAGGCACTGAGAAGTGTACCCAGACCTGATTTCTGCCACCCAGGTGCTGGGGGTTCTGTCAGTAGGTACGGTCACCATTAGGGCTGCCGCCTTGCAGGAGCTATCTCACCATATCAGGTTCGTTTTTAGCACAGAGGCTGATTTAAGGTTGAAAAGCCTAGCCATCTTGGCTCAAGGTGTGACACATCTGAGGAAGGATTGGTGTAGTTCCAGTGTTACTTGAGGGATTGGTTGAGTCTCTTGTTCAGCCTGAATCCAGTTTCCTGCCTCCCTATCCTCCATCCATAGTGCCAGTACCGAGCTGTTCCTTAAGATACAGACTGCATGCAGATTTCCACTCAGCAGCTGCTTCTTGGGGAATCAACAACAGGCTTCGTGCTGGACCAGCACTGTGGATGATTGCCAAAAGTTTAAATCTCTACTATACATGTTTGAGAATCGTTTAGAGTTTCCCACCAATTCAGATATAGCATATCCCCAGTTCACTGTGAGTATTTAGTAAACAACAGTGAAAGTGAAAGTGAAGTCAGTCAGTCGTGTCCGACTCTTTGCAACCCATGGACTGTAGCCCACCAAGCTCCTCTGTCCATGGGATTCTCCGGGCAAGAATACTGGAGTAGGTTGCCGTTTCCTCCTCCAGGGGATCTGATCCAGGGATTGAACCCAGGTCTCCCACATTGCAGGCAGATGCTTTAACCTCTGCATATGGGTAATTAAGTGGATCTTCAAAACTGGATTAGAAGGCAACATGTTAGTCTAACTTTCCGTTGAACACCTTCTTTGCATTGTGTCCACAAATATTGGTTGGAGAAAATGACCTTCCCAGAGAAAGGACTTGGCTCTTGAGTTAGCATAAATGGAGTCCTTCAGTTAGATTTTGATGTCAAACTCCAAGGCTCATAGCCAGACAGTGGCTGAGTTGAGATGAGGAGAGAGTGTCCTCTTCCCAGCCCAGTCCTTCCTCACCACTTCTCTGAATTCATCTTGGGGGTTCTACAAAAATATCAGAAGTTATTTCTGATTTAGTTTGTTGAATCCTACTTCAAATAGCCCTGCAAATCAGCAGGGACCCTGGCCTTGGGGTGCAATGGCAGACATGGGCACCACTGATGTGGCACATTTTGCATCTTCAGTACAGGTGAGGACCTCTGGCTGAGTCCAAACCATGCCTCCTAGCATTCAGATGGCCCTCGAGCTGTTGAAGTGAGAAGATGTGAGGCAGGTGGAACCAATGGGTTCAACCACTAATCTTGCAACTTCTAATCCCAAGAACAGGTTTAGGTCTTAAAGACCTAAGCAAAGATTAAATGTGTAATTTTAAAAGTTTTATCGAAAAAGACCTGGGCTAATAGTCAGAGCACTTGGGTTCTGAACATATATCTGCCTCTAACCAATTATGTAATCCAGGACAAAACTATCCACTCATTCTTTAGAATATTTGTTTTTTAAAAGAGAGAGAGAGAGAGGAAAGAAATAGGTCTTTCTACCTGTATCCTTTCTTTTATCAGTTCTTGGAGCAGTTCTCAACCCTCTGTGCTCATTCATATAACTCATACTTTTAAATACTAACAAGTATTTGCAAGTAATTTTACTCTCAAAGAAGCGTACCCATATCACCCAACCACCAGTAGCACCCTGTGCAGGATACCTTATCTAAACGACAAACAAAACAAAAATGCAAATCAAATTGTCAGCACACAGGATTACCATCTCACTCAGTTTTGCCCATCAGAGGAAAAACAAATAAGCAAATGGCAAAAAAACTCAGCACAAAGCTCACCTTATAGGAAGCTTACATAAACCACTACACCAACCTTAGGAGGGCAGAACAGAAAGGAAAACAGAATTCAACTTTGAGGCCTGGGAAAAGGAGACCTCAAACACAATAGGTTTTAAAAAATGGGAAAAAGAGAAATACTACACAAATGAAGGAACAAACTAGAAATACAGAAGTCAAAATAAATGAGAAAATAGGCAAACTACCTGAAAAAGAATTCTGAATAATGATAGTAAAGATGATTAAAAACCTCGAAAACAGAACGGGAAAAATGCAAGAATCAATTAACAAAGACCTAGAAGGATTAAAGAATAAACATCCAGAGACAAACAACACAATTATTTAAATTAAAAATATTCTGGAAGGAATCAATGACAGAATATCTGAAGCAGAAGAACAAATCAGTGAGCTGGAAGATAAAATGGTGGAAATATCCTCTGAAGAGCAGAATAAAGTAAAAAGAATGAAAAGAACTGAGGATAGTCTCAGAGACCTTTTGGGACAATATAAAATGCAGCAACTTTCAAATTATAGGGATTCCAGAAGAAGAAGAGAAAAAGAAAGGGTATGAGAACATTTTTGGAGAGATTATAGTTGAAAATTTCTAACATGGGAAAGGAAATAGTCAATCAAGTTCAAGAGGTGTAAAGAATCCTATATAGGACAAACCCAAGGAGAAATACACTAAGATACATACTAATCAAACTAACAAAAACTAACCACAAAGAAAGAATATTAAAAGCAGCAGGAGAAAAGCAACAGGTAACATACAAGGGAAACCCCATATGTTTAACAGCTGATCTTTCAGCAGAAACTCTGCAGTCCAGAAGAGAATGGCAGGATGTATTTAAAGTACTGAAAGGGAAAAATCTACAACTAGGATTACTGTACCCAACAAGGATCTCATTCAAAATTGATAGAGAAATAAAAAGCTTTTCTGACAAGCAAAATTTAACAGAATTCAGTACCACCAAACTAGCTTTACAACAAATGTTAAATGGACTTACATAGTCAAGAAATACAAGAGAAGAAAAAGATCTACGAAATGAATCCCAAACAATTAATAAAATGGCAATAGGAACTGCTACTGCTACTGCTGCCAAGTTGCTTCAGTCGTGTCTGACTCTGCAGAGTCAGCAGCCCACCAGGCTCCCTCGTCCCTGAGATTCTCCAGGCAAGAACACTCTGGATTAAATGCTCCAACCAAAAGACACAGGCTGGGTGAATGGATAAAAAAAAACAAGGCCCATATACATGTTGTCTACAAGAAACCTACTTCAGACCTAAAGAGACATATAGATTGAAAGTGAGAGAATGGAAAAATATATTCCATGCAAATGGGAAGCAAAAGAAAGCTGGAGTAACAATCCTCATATCAGAAAAAATAGACCTAAAAGAAGATTACAAAAAATAAAGAAGGACACTACAGAATGATCCAGAGATCAATCCAAGAGGAAGACATAACAATTGTAAATATCTATGCACCCAACATAGGAGCTCCTCAATAAGTAAGACAAACACTGCGGCTGCTGCTGCTGTTATGTCGCTTCAGCTGTGTCTGACTCTGTGTGACCCCATAGATGGCCTCCTACCAGACTCCTCTGTCCCTGGGATTCTCCAGGCAAGGACACTGGAGTGGGCTGCAATTTCCTTCTCCAATGCATGAAAGTGAAAAGTGAAAGTGAAGTCACTCAGTCGTGTCCGACTCTTAGTGACCTCATGGACTGCAGCCTACCAGGCTCCTCCATCCATGGGATTTTCCAGCAAGAGTATTGGAGTGGGGTGCCATTGCCTTCTCTGAAGACAAATACTAACAGACATAAAAGGATAAATTGACAGTAACACAATAATAGTAGGAGACTTTAACACCACACTCACTGCAATGACAGATCATCAAAACAGAACAGTAATAAGGAAACACAAGTTTTAAATGACACATTAGATGAGACAGATTTCATTGATATCTTCAGGAAATTCCATCCAAATGCAGAAGAATACACCTTCTTCTCTAGTGCACATGGAGCATTCTCCAGGATAGACCACTTCTTGGGTCACAAATCAAACCTCAGTAAATTTAATAAAATTAAAATCATATCAAGCATCTTCTCTGACCACGACACTATGGGACTAGATGTCAATTACAAGAAAAAAAACTGTAAGAAACACACATATTAAGATTAAACAATATGTTTCTAAATAACCAACAGGTTACTGAAGATCAATTGGAGAAGAAAAAGAAATACAAAGAATCCAGATTGGGAAAGAATTGAAACTCTCACAGTTTGCAGATGACATGATTCTGTACACAGAAAACCCTAAGGATAGTATTAGAAAATTACTAGAGCTAATCAGTGAATTTAGTAAAGTTCCAGGATACAATATCAATAAACAGAAATTACTTGCATTTCTATATACCAACAATGAAAAATCAGAAAGAGAAATTAAGGAAACAAGCCCATTCACCACTGCAACAAAAATAATTAAATATCTAGGAATAAACTTACCTAAGGAGACAAAAGAACTGTACCGAGAAAATTATAAGACATTGATGAAAGAAATCAAAGATGACAAACAAATGGAGAGATATTCCATGTTCCTGAGTAGGAAGAATCAATTTCATGAAAATGACTATACTATCCAATGCAATCTACAGATTCAATGTGATTCCTATCAAATTAGCAGTGGCATTTTTCCAAGGGCTAGAATAAAAAATTTCACAATTCATATGCTAATAGCCAAAGCAGTCTTGAGAAAAAATGGAGCTAGAGGAATCAACCTTCCTGACTTCAGATTATATTACAAAGCTGCAGTCATCCAGACAGTATGATACTGGCACCAAAACAGAAATATAGACCAATGGAACAAGACAGAAGGACCAGAAATAAACTTATGAACCTAGGGTACCTTATTTTTAACAAAGGAGGCAAGAATATACAATGGGGCAAAGACAGCCTTTTCAATAAATGGTGCTGGGGAAAATGGACATCCACATGTAAAAGAATGAAATTAGAACACTTCTTAACACCAAACACAAAGATAAACTTGGAATGGATTAAAGACCTAAATGTAAGACCAGAAACTATAAAACTCTTACAGGAAAACATAGGCAGAACACATGATGACATAAATCAAAGCAAGATCCTCTATGACCCACGTCCTAGAGTAATGGAAATAAAAACAAAAGTAAACAAGTGGGGCCTGATTAAACTTAAAATATTTTAGACAGCAAAGGAAACTACAAGCAAGGTGAAAGACAACCCTCAGACTGGGAGAAAATAATAGCAAATGAAACAACTGATAAAGGATTAATTTCCACAGTGTCCAAGCAGCTTACACAACTCAATACCAGAAAAACAAACAACCCAATCAAAAAGTGGGGAAAAGACCTAAACAGACATTTCTCCAAAGAAGACACAGATGGCTAACAAACACATGAAAAGATGCTCAACATTGCTCATTAGTAGAGAAATGCAGATCAAAACTGCAATGAGATGTCACCTCACTCTGAACAGAATGGCCATCATCAAAAAGTCTACAAACAATGCTGGAGAGAGTGTGGAGAAAAGAGAACACTCTTGCATTGTTGGTGAGAATGTAAATTGATTCAGCCACTATGGAAGATGGTATGGAGATTCTTTAAAAAACTGGGAATAAAAACACCATATGACTCAGCATTCCCACTCCTAGGCAAATACCCTGAGGAAACCAAAATCGAAAAAGACACATGTATCCCATTGTTCACCGCAGCACCATTTACAATAGCTAGAACATGGAAGCAACCTAGGTATCCATGGACAGATGAATGGACAAAGAAGCTGTGATACACATACACAATGGAATGTTACTCAGCCATAAAAAGGAATGCATTTGAGTCAGTTCTAATGAAGTGGATGAACCTAGAGCCTATTATACAGAGTGAAGTAAGTCAGAAAGAAATAGATAAATATCATACTCTAATGGATATATATACCAAATCCAGAAAAATGGTACTTAAGAATTAATTTACAGGGCAGCAGTGGAGAAACAGACAGAGAGAATACTTATGGACATTAGGAGAGGGGAAGAGAGGGTGAGATATATGGAGAGTATCATGGAAACTTACATTACCATATGTAATAGAGATAGCCAACAGGAATAGGCTGTATGGCTCAGAAAACTCAAACAGGGGCTCTGTATCAACCTAGAGTGCTGGGAAGGGGAGGGTGATAGGAGGGAGTTTCAGAATGGAGGGGTGTATGTATATCTATGGCTGAGTCATGTTGAGGTTTGGCAGAAAACAACAAAATTCTGTAAAGCAATTATCCTTCAATTAAAAATAATGAAAAATATTGATACTATTCTTTTATTATTTTTAAATAATTATTTTAAATATCCATGAGTTGGGTACTGATGGCTGTCTTTCAATTCTAATAGTAGTTTGAGTCTTTGCAATTTTTTGTTTGATTATCAGCCTGGCGAGAGAGATTAATTTTATTGATCTTTTCAAAAAACCAGCTTTAATTTATTGACATTTCCTCCTAATTTCCTGTTCCAAATTCACTGATTTTGGGAGTTAATTTGCTCTTCTCTTTTTTCCCTTTCTAGTTTCCTATGTTGGAAACTGATTATTAATTTTAAATCTTGCTTCTCTTTCTAATATACGTATTCAGTGCTATCAGTTTTCCACCAAGGACTGCTTTTACTATGTCCTACAAAACTTGTTAAGTTGCATTCTGTTTTATTTAGTTTGAAATATTTAAATTTTTTCTTGACAGTTCTTGATCCTTATTTATTTGGACATGTATTGTAATCTCAAAGTTTTGGTTTCTTCAGTTATCTTTCTGTTATCCATTTCTAGCTTATTTCCATTGTGATTTGTGAGAATACTTCATATAATTTCTATTATTTAAAATTCACTACGATGTGTTTTGAGGTTTCCTTGGTAGCTAGCCAGTAAAGAATCCACCTGCCAGTGCAGGAGACATGGGTTCAGTCTCCGGGTTGGGAAGTCTTTTGGAGAGGGAAATGGTGACCTACTCCAGTACTCTTGCCTGGGAAATCCCATGGACAGAGGAGCCTGATGAGTTCCCCAGTCCGTGGGGTTGCAAAGAGTCAGACATGACTTACTGACTAAAACAATAAATAACAAGCTGCATTTTATGGCTCAGATTGTGACCTATTTTAGTAAATGTTCTGTGTTAGTTTGAGAAGACTGTACTATGCTTTTGTTGCATGATATATTCTATATATTTCAATTAAATCAATTGATGATGTTGCTCAGTTCAGTTATATGCTATTGGTTTTTCACTGGCTGAATTGGTATATTCATGAAACAGGGATGTTGAAGTCTCCAATCGTAATAGTATATTTGTCTATTTTCCTTTATAGTTTTACCAGTTTTTGCACATTTTGAAGCTGTTTTTAAACGCATAAACAGTAACAATTATTTTTTCTTCTTGGATGATTGACCCTTTTATCATTACATAATGCCCCTTTTTGTCTCTGGTAACTTTCTTTGCTCTAAAGTCTGCCTAGTCTGAAATTAATATAGTGATTCCCACTTTCTTTTTATTAGTGCTAGCATGGTATATCTTTCCCCATCCTTCTATTTTAAATTTGTGTTTTATATGTAAAGTGGATTTTTGCAGACAAAATATTAATGTATTTGTTTTTTTAAAACATTCTGACAGTCTCTCTGTTTTTTTTTCTTAAAAAAAACTTTTTCTTCCAGTTTTGCTAAGATGTAACTGACATACAGCACTGTATAAGCTTAAGTTGCCCTGCATAATGATTTGACCTACACCATAAAGTGATTATCACAGGTTCAGTGTACACCCACCACTTCATAGCTACGAAGTTAAAGAAATAGAAAAAAAAATCATTGTAATGAGAACGCTTAGGTTTTACTCTCTTTTAACAACTTTCATATATAACATATACTCATGGCATCTGGTCCCATTACTTCATGGGAAATGGGGAAACAGGGGAAACAGTGTCAGGCTTTATTTTGGGGGGCTCCAAAATCACTGCAGATGGTGACTGCAGTCATGAAATTAAAAGACACTTACTCCTTGGAAGAAAAGTTATGACCAACCTTGAGAGCATATTCAAAAGCAGAGACATTACTTTGCCAACAAAGGTCTGTCTAGTCAAGGCTATGGTTTTTCCTGTGGTCATGTATGGATGTGAGAGTTGGACTGTGAAGAAGGCTGAGCTCCAAAGAATTGATGCTTTTGAACTGTGGTGTTGGAGAAGACTCTTGAGAGTCCCTTGGACTGCAAGGAGATCCAACCAGTCCATTCTGAAGGAGATCAGCCCTGGGATTTGTTTGGAAGGAATGATGCTAAAGCTGAAACTCCAGTACTTTGGCCACCTCATGCGAAGAGCTGACTCATTGGAAAAGACTCTGATGCTGGGAGGGATTGGGGGCAGGAGGAGAAGGGGACGACAAAGGATGAGATGGCTGGATGGCATGGCATCACTGACTCGATGGACGTGACTCTGAGTGAATTCTGGGAGTTGGTGATAGACAGGGAGGCCTGGCATGCTGCAGTCCATGGAGTCACAAATAATCTGACACAACTGAGTGACTGAACAATAACAGTGGTAATTATATTTATCATACTGTACATTATATCACCATTACTATGTAACAACTGGAAGTTTGTCTTCTTTGACCACCTTCATCCAGTCCTCTTCTGTTCCCTCCGTGTCCCTGGTCTGTGTCCTTTGCAAGTGCTTCTCAGCACCCCCACCCCACCCTTAGATGAGACAAGATGGCTAGAGGGGCTAGAGCTGGATACTTCCCTTCTTCCACATGGAAATCTGTAGTAAGGGATAGAGTTGAGTATCTGCCTTTGCTCAGGTTACTTAGGGTTTGATAAAACCCTAAGAGTAGTTTGAAAGTGAAAATGAAGCCAGTCAGTCATGTCTGAGTCTTTGCAATCCCATGGACTGTAGCCTAGCAGGCTCCTCCATATATGGGATTTTCCAGACAAGAATACTGGAGTGGGCTGCCATTTCCTTCCTCAGAGCAGTTTAGGCTGTGGTAAAGCAGTTTCTCTTGAGAATAGGCTTTGTTAAGAATAACAGAAGGTTCTACGTGTTTCAAAATGATTACTTTTCTCTTCCCCTTGCCAGGAGCATTAGATATTTCCCCCCTCTAGCCAATGTGAGAACTTCATGGGCTCCTGGATGTAAAACACAAAAGTGTGGTGACTGCATTCAAAGAAAATGGGTTCCCTGGAGCTTTTAACTCTCAGATTGGTCCACACTGAGCCTCCAGACATTTTTCAGTTACTGTTTAGGTTTTTAACCTCTAGTAAATCTTGCTTTTGTTTTAATTTTAGAAGACAAAATAATATGAATGTACTCTTCTTGTTTGCACTTCTTAAATGCCCCTCTCCTTGTGCAAAGTCATCCATTGCCTCTGAAGATTAGAACAGTTACAAAGCAACAAAATGCAGACATCTGAAGCTAATTTCAAATTCAGTAGCTTGGAAAGCTAAAACTTTTGATATGCATAAACTCAGGTTCTTGAGAGAGAGAAAGAGACAGAAAAGATCATGAAAATAAAAAGACAAAATTCTTGAAGGAGAAGGACATAAAGTTTGCCCATAAATATTAAATCATATATTTATCGAGAGTAGAATGGATAACCAAATTGTGCTATTTTACAAAAAGAACCATTGCAGAGTTGGAAAAGTACTAATAATAAAAAAAAGATTGTTACTGTGTCCTTGTGGATGAATCTTGAAAACATAATTTTGAGTTCAAAAGTGGCACAGTGTATTTATAGGGATACATGTATATATGTATATGATTCACGTACATATATATGATTAAAAAAATAATAAGAGAATGATTAAGGAAACTTCAGGATGATGTTTCACTAACTCGAGCACAGGGTACAGACTCCTAGGGTTTGCCCTGTGACTGGGAGTTGACGAGGAGATCAAGCACCTCCTGGGAGCCCAGGACACCCAGGCAGGAAGCATCTCTAATCCTTACAGACATTCAGAGCGTCAGAAACTCTGCAAAAATTTGTTGTTGAAGAGTGGGGTGTAAGAGAGCCATGATTACTTTCAAGTGCCACTGATAAGAGAGGAAGATGACAGTATCCTGGATCTCCTTGAGTGGGAGGGTGGTAAACGTATTTATAGCTGAAGGCTCATTCTGAAGAGCTGGGACTAGGACTGGGGTTTATAGTGTGAATTTTTCTTCTCTGATTTTTAAATATATATAGACAAACCACAGAGTTAGGTAACATGTTTTAAAATTACATACCTGATAAAGTCATAGGACATAGAATATATAGAGAACACTCAAAATTCAATAATAAGAAAGAAAGGAATAGGGAAAAGACAGTGCACCCCAGAAGATATGCAGATGACAAATAAGCACATGAAAGATACTGAAAGATAATGAAAGCGTCATTAGTTACTAAGGAAATGCAAATTAAACTGAATGAGACACCACCCCCAGTTTTTAGAATGGCTAAAACAACAATGACAACAAAAACAAGAATGCAATAGTAAGTGTTGATGATACTGTGGAGCAACTGAAACTCTCATCAGCTGCTGGTGAGAATACAAAATGGTGCAGCCACTCTGAAAAATCACTTGGCAGTTTCTTCAAAGCTTAACATACTCTTATCAAATACAAAACCTGTACACAAGTGTTTATTCCTTATTTGCTACCCAAACTGGAAACAATGAAAATATCTTAACTGATAAACGGATGACTAAACTGTAGTCCATCCATCCAGTGAACACAGAAATAAAAGGAACAAACATGATAACATGAGTGAGCCTTACGCTAAGTGAGAAAAGCCAGGCTCAAAAGTCTATATATTTTATGATTCCATTTGTATGAAGTTCTGGACAAAGCAAAGTTACAGAGACAGAAAACAGGTCAGTCTTCATCTGTGGGGTTGGGGAAAAGAATTGACTACAATAGTGTATGAAGGAAATCTTCAGTGGGAGGGAACAGTGCCATATTTTCATTGTGGTAATGGTCACATGACTGTATGCATTTGTCAAAAAAACTCAGAGCTGTTCACTAAACATGTGAGTTTTTCTCTGTGTAAATTATAATTTAATAAAAAACATTGTATATCTCCAAAGTTTAAAAATCACATATCTCTGCATAGTTATAATCAGAATGAATATTATTCACAAAGACTTGCCTTTTGCAGTCACAGTTTCACCTCACACAGTCCTTAGCAGTGGCTCTTGCAGCATTTAAAAGTACCCAGTTCCAAGGAAGATATTCATTTCCCGATATCCCCACACTACATGGCTCTCTGTATCATTTGCATGCTGGAAACTAAAATTAGAACTGCTTATTCACTTTCCCCTCAAAGATCAGCAGGACTAATTGTATTACTTATTACCTGCTATTTTCCTATTTTCCCGTGTCACCACACTCTGACATCCAGATTAGCCCAAATCAGCCAGACTCTCTAGCCTGGGATTCAAGTAGAACTGTGTCCAGCTGCTAGTTATAGTGACCAGACCGCAACAGTTAAACAATTAGTGCTTTATTTTCCCACAGTGTCTGTCATCAGGGACCCAGGCTACTTTAATATTTGAACAGATGCTTTTGAGAATAGTTGGAATTATTTTCTTAGAATAAAAACTCAGAAATGGATTAAAATATTCATATTTTGGTGGACTCTTGATTCATCGATGTACTGCTTTCCCAGTTGGATTCATAATGTCGCTGGCAATGTGTCCGAGTCCTTGTTTTACTGCAGAAACTTCTGAGAAATATTTCACTCTGGTAACAAAGACTCAAGTTGACCAGATGACTGCCTGTGGCTGGTATGTGCATTCCAACCTCCTGATTTCTGGTCCTATGTTCTTTTGCTCAGAAAATCTAAGAAAATTACTCAATTACCTGGATCCTCTCCCCCTCTCTTCCTCTCTTTCTTCTTTCTATACTTCTCTAGCTGTTCACTGAGGCCCATAGTGTGCCAGTCACTGGATATAGTCTGTCATTGTCTTGTCTCTGGGGAGCATTAGATAATCTTCTTGGACTGTTTTCTTCCCTTGCCTCCAACTGCATGGCAGCTCTGCCTGGGCAAGCAACAGGTGAGAAAAGGGTGGGGATGGGGGTGTGCAGAGTCTTGCTGGGGATGGAGGCATTCTCCCCCTCGGCCTTTCTGATTCTTCAGAGTAGCAGCGGGCTCAGCTGAGTATGACTCCAGATGAGAGTAAACTGTAAGCTGTTGAGTGGCAGTTTCAGCAGATCTTTAAAGGGAGCTGACAACTTGCTGGGTTTGCCTGCTCTTTATTTCCTGTACATATTGGGGCATGTCTAAGGGTTGGTCCTTATACCTCTTCTCATCTCTAATATGTTTAATTCCCAGATAGTCTTCTCCAATCACAGGACTTTAAATGTCATCTATAAATCGGCCACTTCATTTTCTCTCTAGAGCTTCAGCTTTGTAGACACAGCAGCCACCTCAGCACCTTCCTGTGGATGACTAAGAAGCAGCAAACCAAGATGTCCAAAGCAGACCTCTTCATTTCACACTTGAAATGAACCCTCCCCCTCAGCTTCCTTTTCAGTAAATGGCACCGTCATTATTCACCAAAATGCTGGGGCCCAGATCTAGGAGTCATGCTGAACTCTGTCCCTCTCATATCCCACATTCACACAGAAGCAAATGCTGGAGACTCCGTACCTTACCTCTGATCACGTGCTGCCACCCCTGCAACTTCCTTGTCTGTTCACCACTACCACACACAGACCGCCAACACTCACCTAGACACCAGGGAAGCTTCCAAACTCTTCTCCATCTTTCTGTGCTTGTATTTGACAATCAAATCTCCTAACAGTATCTAGAAGAATTTTTTATTAACTTAAGAATATGTCATATTCTTGCCTGAAACCTTCCAAAGTTCCTCATGAGATTTGGTTCAGTTCAGTTCAATCCAGTCACTTAGGTGTATCCAATTCTTTGTGATCCCATGAACTGCAGCATGCCAGGCCTCCCTGTCCATCACCAACTCCCGGAGCTTACTCAAACTCATGTCCATCGAGTTGGTGATGCCATCCAACCATCTCCTCCTCTGTCATCCCCTTCTCCTCCTGCCTTCAATCTTTCCCAGCATCAGGGTCTTTTCAAATGAGTCAGTTCTTCACATCAGGTTGCCAAAGTATTGGAGTTTCAGCTTTGGCATCAGTCTCTCCAATGAATATTCATGACTGGTTGGATCTCCTTGCAGTCCAAGGGACTCTCAAGAGTTTTCTCCAATACCACAATTCAAAAGCATCAATTCTGTGCTCAGCTTTCTTTATAGTCCAACTCTAACACCCATACATAACTACTGGAATAACAATAGCCTTGACTAGATGGAGCTTTGTTGGCAAAGTAATATCTCTGCTTTTTAATATGTTGTCTAGGTTAGTCATTACTTTTCTTCCAAGGAGTAAGCATCTTTTAATTTTATGGCTCCAGTCACCATCTGTAGTGATTTTTGGAGCCCCCCAAAATAAAGTCTGCCACTGTTTCTACTGTTTCTCCAACTATTTGCCATGAAATGATGGGACCAGGTGCCATGATCTTAGTTTTCTGAATGTTGAGCTTTAAGGCAACTTTTTCACTCTCCTTTTTCACTTTCATTAAGACTTTTTAGTTATTCTTCACTTTCTGCCATAAAAGTGGTATCATCTGCACATCTGAGGTTATTGATATTTCTCCCAGCAATCTTGATTCCAGCTTGTGCTTCTTCCAGCCCACCGTTTCTCATGATGTACTCTGTATATAAGTTAAATAAACAGGGTGACAATATACAACCTTGACACACTCCTTTTCCTATTTGGAACCAGTCTGTTGTTCCATGTCCAGTTCTAACTGTTACTTCCTGACCTGCATACAGGTTTCTCAAGAGGCAGGTCATGTGGTCTGGTATTCCCATCTCTTTGAGAATTTTCCACAGTTCATTGTGATTGACAAAGTCAAAGGCTTTGGCATATTCAATAAAGCAGAAGTAGATGTTTTTGTGGAACTCTCTTGCTTTTTTGATGATCCAGCAGATGTTGGCAAATTTACCTCTGGTTCTTCTGCCTTTTCTAAATCCAGCTTGAAGATCTGGAAGTTCATGGTTGATGTATTGTTGAAGCCTGGCTTGGAGAGTTTTGAGCATTACTTTGCTAGTATGTGAGATGGGTGCAATTGTGTGGTAGTTTGAGCATTCTTTGGCATTGCCTTTCTTTGAAATTGGAATGAAAATTGACCTTTCTCAGTCCCATGGCCACTGCTGAGTTTTCCAAATTTGCTGGCATACTCAGTGCAGCATGAGATTCAGAATGAACCAAACTCCTCTCTGCCATCTCGTCCCTGTCTGTCAGGCAGGTTCTTCAGAGTCAAGAGCTGCATCTTACTCCTCTTTTTATGCAAAGCATAGTGCCTGGCACATCACAAATGCTAAGTAGTATCTGTAGAAATGTTGATTGAATTTGGTGCCCCCAAATAGATAGAAGAAACATTTTGTGCTATCTGTACTAGAAATAAAAAATGGTATATGCCCACCACTGCCCCAGCGCCCCCCAAAGAGAATAGGGCAGCAAATGACAACATTGTCAGGTCTTGGAGAAAAGTCTTCTAGGAAATTCTGACCACAACCTGTGCTTTCTTACCCAGCAACCTGTACTTTCCCACTGCATCCTGAAAACTTCATGGCAACGCTTGGGTTGTTTTTTCATTTTCTACATTTTGTGAATTTTCTTTCAAGTTTGTTTGCCTATTTGGGGACACACTGTTGCAGGATATGAATAATTGAACACAACAAATTTGGATGATAAGTTATGAATTACAGATGTTGAATTATTTTGGAACTGTTGCTCTGTGTGTTGTAGCAAGGCACTGCAATATTAAAAATGTGTATTTTAAATGATCTTGTGTTGCTTCTGGAAAAGAAAAAAGAAAAACCACAATAGCCCACAGCCTGAAGTGCCATCTGCTTGGAACCTTCTGGCAGGTGTCTCTCTGGAGTAAGGCTGCTGATGCCCCAGGAAGTGGTGCCCACTGGGCTCCAGTTGCTTTGAGCTTGGGGGGACTGTGAAAAGTCAGTTCCGAATAGTGGAGCCCTGATTGCAGTGCATCGTGAGTGCTGGGTGGGGGAAGGGCTGGGAACTGGAGGATAGGGGGTGGTAGGTTGTTGTCCAGGGGAATTTGCAGATCCTGCAGCCATCCTGGGAACTTGGGAGGTGGGGCAGGGCCCAGTAAACAATCTTCCTCTTGCCATCCTGCTGTGGAGCTGAGGAGGCAGCCAGGCCCAGCTCTGTGTGGTGTAATGTTGGATTTCTTCCTATTTTTAATGGACAAGAAGGAATCAGAGCTTAATTAGGGGCACAGCAAAGGCTCATGCTCAGTGGTGTGGGTGCTACTTCTGCACAGGTGCAGAGACTGCAGCCTTGGGTCCCGACCAGGGCTGCAGAGGCCCAGCCTGCAGGACCTGCAGGGCCAGGGCAGCCGCCACGCAGGAAGGGCGGTGACTGGTGCTGCCCGCTACCCTTGGAGCCAGAGGAGCTCCGGGAGATTTTACAGCTTCCTGTCCCCATCTCCTTTGTTTACCAATTTTGATTTTCCAAGGGAGGGTAGAGTTTGTTATTGACTCACTGGGAATAAGAATAACAATTCCCTTCAAAAGACACATCAGGTTGGTAGGCTTGGACTCTGGGTAAGGAACCAAATTTGTTCCAAAGAACTTTGAGTTATCACTGGGTCCTCAGATTCGAGTGGCTCATGTGGCCCAGTGCTGCCCAGGCAAGGCCCTGTCATAGGCCTCAGTGACCACTGTTTGACTGGGTATTTGTTGTGAGTTATTTAAAGCCCCCTTCAAATATGTGCTATGGTAATAGAATGTCTCCTTCCTTCTTTCTTCTGATTGAGACTGGCATGTTTCTGAAATGTGAGCTAGTTGTTTAGGCCTGAGTCCTCACGCTTGGGTGGTCGTTGTAGGGACAGAGGGAAGAGGAGCGAAGGCTGCTGTGCCTGTCAGGGGAGGTTCTGACCAGCTCCCACACCAGCGGGTGGCAGGGTGGGAGGCAGCTGTGTTCTGACACAGAGCAGGGTGGCATCCTGTGCTATTACTGAGGTTGCAACAGGGAGTTTCTAAATGCTGGGGAAAGTGTATCAACACTTTATAAGAAAGAGGTGGTCCTGGGGGAGAAGAAAAGGGACCTCTGTCCTTGTCTTTGAAGAAAAAAACCAAGATTGGGAAATAGATTAAGTGTTCCTTAGAAGCAAAATATGTGTGGAAGAACACATGGGCAAGCAGAGTGTGTTGTGCCCAGTAGGAATGGCAGCCTTCTGGGTTGTCTCTGGCCAGTCATCTTGCTTGTGCCCATATCTGCTCTGATTCAGGGTCCTTCCTGGTGGGGTGCATATCTCTCAGCCAAGGTGGATTTCATCACTAAGGTTTCTGACAGACAGGCAAGACATATTATGGGCTGGCGCCCCCTTCCTCTTTGAGCCCCTCCCCAGACTGAGGATCTTCTCTGTGCATGGTGGGCTGGGAAATCCCCTTGACCACAAGAATGATGAAGTTTTGTCTTCCACTCAGTCTTGAAGCATCAGCAGGAGACTGGTTGTAGCTGCCCAGCCTGGAGCCCATCTGTTTCTTACCTTAGAGCGTCATTGTTTTCCAAGATCCTTAAGAGAGGAGCACTGGTAGGAAACCCGAGGAGGAGGGGAGAGTCCTGGGAAAGGAGAGCTGGCTGTGGTCCCTGGGAAAGCTGACTGGGCCAGGAGATAAAGTCTTTCTTCCTGGGCAGAAAGAACCCAGGGACCTGCAGACTGGGTTGGTGTGGATGAGAGCACAGAACACCTAGGCTTGTGCTTTGCTTGCACAGTACAGTGGTGCTGGCATAATCAGAAAGGTGCAGGGTGAAGCCGGGTGCCCAGCTGCACAGATGTCAGAACAATCACTTGGAGCCTGCAGGAGTGGCCAAGCAGGAAAGGCAGGGACTCTTGTGGGATGTACACACTAAGATGTAGCGGGAGGGGCTCAAATTGGAACTGAATGAGTCTCTGTGGCAAAGAAGTGTGTCCTTAGGGCTTTTTAATGAGGTTTCCACAGAAGCAAGCACTCTGACTCATACTAGAGGGATGACTCACACTACAGCCGGTGCTCTTTTTACCCAGGAAGGAAGATGGCATCTCCTGGTCCAATCAGCCTTCCCGGGGACCACAGCCAGCTGTCCTTTCCCAGCGCTCCACTTTCCTCCTCTTGGGTTTCCTACCAGTGCTCATGAGAACCCTGCAGTGTTCTCTGGTCCCCCTCTCAGGTGGAGCATGACTTCCAGACTCTCCTGCACCAAATGACACTCATAACACTGCTCACGTTCCACTGCAGTTAATCAAGCACATTTTTTAAAAATGCCAGTTTAGCAGGAAGTGAAAAAGGCCAGAGCCAAAGTAAGGTCTGGATTCAGATTTGGGTGTCACTACCAGTGTGGTGCATGACCCCTGGTAGCTATTTAACCCCTCTGAGCCACAATTTCTCATGAGTAGAATGCAGGTGAAAATCATCTCCCAAGTTTTAAAAAGATTATGGTAAAACACACATAACATAAAACTTACCATCTTAAACATTTTAAAGTGTGCAGTTCAGAGGCATTAAGTACATTCACACTGTTGTACAGCCATCATCACTATCCATCTACAGAACCTTTTTCATCTTGTAAAACTGATCCTCTATACCTGTTAAATGCTGACTCCCCATGCTTCCTCTCGCAGCCCTGGCAGCCACCAGTCCACTTTCTGTATCAGTGAATGTGACTGCTTTAGAGACTTCAGGCAACTGGAGTCATATGGAATGTGTTCCTTGGTGCATGGCTTACTTCTCTTAGTATAGTGTCCTCAGGGTTCATCTATGTTGCAGCATGGGTCAGAGTTTCCTTCTGTTTCAAGGTTGAATGATTTTCTGTCATATGGATACCCCACATTTTATCTATCCATTCATCTTTCTATGAACACTAGGTTGCTCCTCCTCTAGGCTATAATGCAAGTATGAACTTGGATTTACAAATACCTGTTAGAGTCCCCAGTTTCAATTCTTTTGGATAAATATCAGAGATGGAATTTCTGGAAACTATGGTAATTATACTTTTAATTTTTTGTGGACCTGTCATACTATTTTCCATAGTGGTTGCACCACTTTATGTTTCTACCAATAGCATATAAAGTTTCTTCAACACCTCACCAACACTTATTTCTGGCAGCCATTTGGATGGATGAGTATGGTTTTGATGTGAATTTCCTTAATAATTGTTCATGTTGAGAATGGATATGGCTGCTTGTCTATTTGTATATCTTCTTTGGAGAAATGTCTATCCAAGTCTATTCAATTATCTAACTCAAGTCTTTTTCCCATTTTCTAATCAGGTTATTTGTCTTGTTGTTGAATTGTAGGAATTCTTTATATATTCTGGAATTAACCCCTTATCAGACATGTGATTTGAAAGTACTTTCTTCTATTCCAAGTAATAGCAAATGAAGTAACTGACAAACAACTGATCTCAAAAATATACAAGCAACTTATGCAGCTCAGTTCCAGAAAAATAAACGACCCAATAAAAAATGGGCCAAAGAACTAAATAGACATTTCTCCAAAGAAGACATACAGATGGCTAACAAACACATGAAAAGATGCTCAACATCACTCATTATCAGAGAAATGCAAATCAAGACCACAATGAGGTACCACTTCACACCAGTCAGAATGGCTGCGATCCAAAAGTCTACAAGCAGTAAATGCTGGAGAGGATGTGGAGAAAAGGGAACCCTCTTACACTGTTGGTGGGAATGCAAACTAGTACAGCCATTATGGAGAACAGTGTGGTGATTCCTTAAAAAACTGGAAATAGAACTGCCTTATGACCCAGCAATCTCACTGCTGGGC
>SJYC01043876.1:0-23511 GCA_006408675.1 Madoqua kirkii | reverse complement strand
AGCAATAAATGCTGGAGAGGGTGTGGAGAAAAGGGAACCTTCTTACACTGTTGGTGGGAATGCAAACTAGTACAGCTACTATGGAGAACAGTGTGAAGATTCCTTAAGAAACTGGAAATAGAACTGCCTTATGACTCAGCAATCTCACTGCTGGGCATACACACCGAGGAAACCAGAAGAGAAAGAGACACATGTACCCCAATGTTCATCGCAGCACTGTTTATAGTAGCCAGGAAATGGAAACAACCTAGATGTCCATCAGCAGATGAATGGATAAGAAAGCAGTGGTACATATACACAATGGAGTATTACTCAGCCATTAAAAAGAATACATTGGAATCAGTTCTAATGAGATGGATGAAACTGGAGCCGATTATACAGAGTGAAGTAAGCCAGAAAGAAAAACACCAATACAGTATACTAACACACATATACATGGAATTTAGAAAGATGATAATGATGACCCCGTATGCAAGACAGCAAAAGAGACATAGATGTGTAGAGTGGACTTTCGGACTCTGAGGGAGAGGGAGAAGGTGGGATGATTTGGGAGAATGGCATTGAAACATGTATACTATCATGTAAAAAACGAATCGCCAGTCTATGTTCAATACAGGATGCAGGATGCTTGGGGCTGATGCACAAGGAGGATCTGGAGGGATGATGTGGGCTGGGAAGTGGGAGGGAGGTTCATTTCTGGGAGCTCATGTACACTTGCAGCGGATTCATGTCAATGTATGCCAAAACCAATACTGTATTAATAAATAAATAAACAAAAAGAGCTCTTCCCCCCAACTATATTGTATGGAGACCAAAAAACATAGCAATATATATAATAAGGAAGTATTTCTGTTTTATATGTGAATCTAAAATACTTTATGTGGCAAGAATACACAGAAGAACTATACCAAAAAAAAAAACTTCATGACCCAGATAATCACGATGGTGTGATCACTCACCTAGAGCCAGACATCCTGGAATGTGAAGTCAAGTGGGTCTTAGAAAGCATCACTATGAACAAAGCTAGTGGAGGTAATGGAATTTCGGGTGAGCTATTTCAAATCCAGAAAGATGATGCTGTGAAAGTGCTGCACTCAATATGCCAGCAAATTTGGAAAACTCAGCAGTGGCCACAGGAATGGAAAATGTCAGTCTTCATTCCAATCCCTAGGAAAGGCTATGCCAAAGAATGCTCTAACTACTGCACAGTTGCACTCATCTCGCATGCTAGCAAAGTAATGCTCAAAATTCTCCAAGCACAGCAGTGCCCACAGGACTGGAAAAGATCAGTTTTCATTCTAATCCCAAAGAAAGGCAGTGCCAAAGAATGCTCAAACTACCACACGATTGTATTCATCTCACATGCTAGTAAAGTAAAGCTCAAAATTCTCCAAGCCAGGCTTCAACAATACGTGAACCATGAACTTCCAGATGTAAAACCTGGTTTTAGAAAAGGCAGAGGAACCAGGGATCAAACTGCCAACATCTGCTGGATCATTGAAAAAGCAAGAGAGTTGCAGAAAAACATCTATTTCTGCTTTATTGACTATGCCAAAGCCTTTGACTGTGTGGATTACAATAAACTGTGGAAAATTCTGAAAGAAATGGGGATAGCAGACCACCTGACCAGCCTCTTGAGAAACCTATAGGCAGGTCAGGAAGCAACAGTTAGAACTGGACATGGAACAACAGACTGGTTCCTAATAGGAAAAGGAGTACATCAAGGCTGTACATTGTCACCCTGCTTATTTTAACTTATAAGCAGAGTACATCATGAGAAATGCTGGGCTGGACAAAGCACAAGCTGAAATCAAGACTGATGGCAGAAATATCAATAACCTCAGATATGCAGATGACACCACCCTTATGGCAGCAAGCAATGAAGAACTAAAGAGCCTCTTGAGGAAAGTGAAGGAGAGTGAAAAAGCTGGCTTAAAGCTCAACATTCAGAAAACGAAGATCATGGCATCCGGTCCCATCACTTCGTGGCAAATAGATGGGGAAACAGTGGGAACAGTGGCTGACTTTATTTTTTGGAGCTTCAAAATCACTGCAGATGGTGACTGCAGCCATGAAATTAAAAGATGCTTACTCCTTGGAAGGAAAGTTATGACCAACATAGACAGCATATTAAAAAGAAGAAACACTACTTTTTCAACAAAGGTCCGTCTAGTCAAGGCTATAGTTTTTCCAGTAGTCATGTATGGATGTGAGAGTTGGACTATAAGGAAAGCTGAGCACTGAAGAATTGATGCTTTTGAACTGTGGTGTTCGAGAAGATTCTTGAGAGTCCCTTGGACAGCAAGGAGATCCAACCAGTCTATCCTAAAGGAGATCAATTCTGGGTGTTCATTGGAAGGTCTGATGCTGAAGGCAAAACTCCAATACTTTTTGGTCACCTGATGCAAAGAACTGACTCACTGGAAAAGACCCTGATGCTGGGAAAGATCGAGGTTGGGAGGAGAAGGGGACAACAGAGGATGAGATGGTTGGATGGTATCACCGACTCAATGGACATGAGTTTGGGTACATCCCGGGAGTTGGTAATGGACAGAGAGGCCTTGTGTGCTGCAATTCATGGGGTGGCAAAGAGTTGGACACAACTGAGTGACTGAAGTGAATGGAACTAAGAGATAATGGAGGACAGAGCAGCTTTGCAGGCTACAGTACATGGGGCTTCAAAGAGCTGGGCTTGACTTCAAGACTGAACAACAAGGAATCAGCATGAACCAAGGCTGAGGGTTTGTGTCTGTAGATCCCATGCACATGGACACAGCAAGTGGGTGAGGGAAAGTACAGGTCAAGAAGGTAGAAGCAGGCTCGGACTGAGTGCTAGCCTGGTAGGGAGTTTAGATTTTACTCTCCAGTAGCTGGAAATACTGAAGGTTCAAGAGTTTTGAGAGAATCCCTCTGGCAGTGTTGACACAGGCAGATATCAAAGATGAGAAATAGACACAGGAACATCTCTGAGATGCCCAAATACACCATCCAAACTAGAGATGATGATCCAAACCAGAGAAACACTGTGACCTCACCCAATCTCTTCTCTCTGAAAACAGTGGATTTTTTCCCAAAGTAATTTTTCATTTGTACCTTTTCTGTCGTTCAATCTCTTCCCATTGATTTGTAATTCACTGACTTTTTGCCCAAGGACTACACACAAGCCAAAGCCTCTCCCTTACATCAAAAAGGAAAAAAAACGTTTCACTTCCTTTGGCCTTGAGCTAGGATCCCATAACCATCTTCCTTTACCATAACCTTTCTTAGAAGAACGAGCTACAACACACTGCTTCCACAGCAATACTGAACAAGTCCTAAATGCCTTCCCTGTTTTCACCCCACCCTTCAGTTGAAACCAGCTGTGCTCTCTAAGGAGCCAGGCTGGCCCTCTGCAGTAACAGAACACAGCCCAGAAGTCAAGGTATGTCTCACTACACTTTGCAATAGTTAACAACTATTCTGTGCTTGATCCTGGATACCTCATTTTAAGTTCGTACCAAAAAACAGACGGTTAGGAGGAAAATAACCAGCACATTAAGAAGAATGGTTCAAAGGGAGGATTTCATAAATTGATAAGATAAAACCTTAGACAAAGATGGCCTGGTGGAGAAGGATCACAGCTTAACAATATGAGAGATCCAACAGGGAGAAGTAAGACCAACGGACTAAAATTACTTGGGAGTATAAAAGGTAGAATTCAGTGCAAAACAAGGAAGCACTTTTAAGTAGTCATTGTAAGAAAAGTCACCTGAAAATGTATAAAAATAAATATGTACAGAAATTAAGGGCTACATGTCAAAACTGTCTAAAGCCCAATATCAGTACATAGTCTCTGGATACGAAATCAGCCATCACCTGGGAGCCTGAAATGCAGACTCTCAGGCCCCATTCCAGACACTGAAATTTTAAGTAATCATTGTAAGAAAAGTCACCTGAAAATGTATAAAAATAAATATGTACAGAAATTAAGGGCTACATGTCAAAACTGTCTAAAGCCCAATATCAGTACATAGTCTCTGGATACGAAATCAGCCATCACCTGGGAGCCTGAAATGCAGACTCTCAGGCCCCATTCCAGACACTGAACCAGAACCTGCATTTATCAAGATTCCCTAGAGATTCTTCTGATATCAAAAAATTGGAGAAACAGTGGCTTAAGGGAGCCTTGAAACTATATGTGAGAGGGAGTTTATTAGGTCTTGGGGATCCCTTCCGAATACTAACTTATGGAAAGCAAAACTCATGAACTGTTCCAGAGATCTATAGGCTGTTTCATCTGATCTCTGCCTACTAGGACAAAACACTGTTTCTATGTTTTATAGACTGACCTTTCATTAGTAATTTTTTAATACTTTAAACAGTGCTCAGCCAAAGCTTATTCAAATATTTCAAATGTTAACTTATTTTATAAACTTGAAAGATTTTGTTTAAAACTGAAGTAAGGCAGCTTATAGTGGGACATTTACAACACAGCATCAAATAAATTGGTAAAAAGAAAAATGTTGCAGAAAGAAAATGAGGGTAGGAAAAGCAAGATGGATGTCTATGTCTATTTAAAATGTTTTATCATGACTCCTAATCACTTGCTAATTGAGGGTTAGAATTGGCTCCAAGTTTTTAAGCAGCCAATTCAAATAGGGTGTGATATCGTCTAGAATGTGCATTTTAAATGCCATGATTAATATCCTTAGGCACACATAAAATAGGCCCCATTAAATACATTCAAAATGTTGAACACAAGATTCACGCTTTATATCGAATTAATTGTAAGATTTTCTATTGTGTATTTTAGAATATTCTAATGAATTGCACTTACCAATATAATTACATTTACTTTTCTAGACAGACTAAACAGTAGAGTGACTCAATATTGATAACTAAAAAAATTTTAAGACAATCTCATCAAAAATGAAATTCAAGAAAGGGTAAAAAAAATAAAAACTTACCAAACAGATTTCCTAAACTTGCATCCATTTTTATTTCGAATACTTGAGAAATAACATAGAATGTCAGTAAAAATACTGCCACAGCGACCACCAACTTTGCAGCACCTATATAAAGGGCAGAAACAATTGAACACGAACTTATGAGCCCACAGAACTTTGCATTATGCATTACCATGAAAAAGTATAAGTTTATATTAAAACTCCCTAAGACTATTAAATATGTAATAATACTTATTACTGGATTTTAATTTTACTTGAGTTACAACAAAAAGTATACCAACAGTCAATTTGATTGACTTTGCTAATCAAAGAAGTATGAGATTGGCTAGCAACCTAGACACAGGACTCTCTTAAGTCATCTGCTGAGTTCTCACATGTAAAAAAAAAAAAAAATGACTGCTATCAACTTCTGACTGACTACACGAAAGTATCATGACTAATGGGAGACCAACACCAAGTATGTGGGATGACTCACTTCCAGTCCTTTTCAATTATAAAGGGCAGTGCTAGACATAGAGGACACACAAACACTGAACCTTCTGGACACACTAAGGCGACAGACGGGATGTCCACGCGCAAGGAGTTCTCAAGTGAACTGCAGTGAGTTTACTGTCCTCTGCAACCCACATATCTCGTGGAGCACGCAAGTACTCCTGGTATGGGGAACAATAGTATCTCCCCTCATACTTAACACCGAAGTTTAAGACATGCCTTCCCCACTCCTTCAACTTAATTCAGCACCTACCTCATTTGCTTCATAAAATGGTTACATGGTAAGCTCTGTGAACACTCTCAGCCTTCCATATCTTTAATCATTTCTGAGTGCCTTACAAATAACACTGCTGCTAACTAATTAACTGCTTAATATGAATCATCACTTGTCTTTCTCCTCCTGCTGCTACTGCTAAGTAACTTCAGTCGCGTCCAACTCTGTGCGACCCCATGGACTGCAGCCCACCAGGCTCCTCCATCCATGGGATTTTCCAGGCAAGAGTACTGGAGTGGGGTGCCACTGCCTTCTCCACTTTCTCCCCCACAGCTAAGCAAATCTTGGAAAGTGAAAGTATGAGAAAGGAACAGAAACGAAAATGACGGGAAAGAAACAGCATCTTCTTACTCTTAGAATTTCAGAGACATCTCATTAGTTTATTCAGAAACAATATTCTGTATAATCTCCATTCCCCTCTCAGGTTACTAAAATTTTCATTTACACTGAGGTGAAAGATCAACAGTCATCTCACTATCCTTGAGGAAACAAAGTCCCCAGGTGAGGCCAAGTGTCCAAGATGACAGCTCTCGTAGCATAAGCACAAGCACAGGAGCCCAGGGATCCTGACACAGCCCAGCGCTTCCTCACTAACAGCAAAGCACCACGTTCTTCAGAGAAACCACGCAAACTCAACTTCATGGGTAAGGAAGAGGGAAAAAGAGCTGTGTTCATCCTAATTTTATAAACCTGAAATAACTGGGAATGCATCCTTACGGGGAGGGAAGTGAATGAACTGATGGTAATCAGAAGGGCTTATGACGCTCTATAAACACAGAAATGAGAGGGCAAGGAGGAAGCCTAACTACTAATCAGCTCCCATCCCTGCCTCCTGCGCTGCACCTTCTCCACTCCCCAAACTGCCTCCTGTTTTCAAGACTAACTACGGGTCATCTATGTGAGGAAATAAAGTCCCACTGGGCTTTGAACTCTTCCCTCACGGGGTCTAGCAGAGTGCCTTGAACATACTCTCAACATATGTTTGCTAATCAGATGAATGATTAACAGGTGGCATGTTTCTTCTTCATCATTTAAGACCAAGGGCTGGAAGAGTATAGATCACATGACAGTCTAAACATCTCATTTTCTAAGTGTCAGGGACATGTGCAAATAATCTTTCCCCATTCCTTAAAGTAGATATATGAAACCTTGGCTGTTCACAACTGAAACATTAGAATGATTGAAACACCAAGTTCATAACATATGAACATTCTAGACTAAATTCCATCCCAAACTAAACATAAGCCTATGTTAAACAAACTATCTACATCACATTTATAAATATATACATATATATAATATACATACACACACCATTTACTGAGTGCCTACTACAGAGCTAAATGCTTTATACGCACAGTATCATTTGCACAGCCTTTCAAGATACTATTTTCATTTTACAAATAGGAAACCAAGGTGCAAAATCTAGATCACTTGCCTACTAAAGCCACATAACTAGAGACAGAACTTAATTTTAAATCAAGACCTACTCAATTATAAGAAACCATTAAAGGAACTAGGATAAAACAAAAGCTCTAAGAGACAGAGAAGCTGGAGGCAGAGAAACTAACTGCTAAGAGAATAAGCAAAAGATCCCTGAGAGAGGCAGGCAGGCGGACACTAGGAGCACCTCCATGACGCTAGTTATGAACCTTCTCTTGCAGAAGAGCTCCTCCAGAGCTGTCACCATCCACCTCTGGACTTGGAAGGGCCTACCCACAGCACACCACAGCTCCCAGTCCACCCATGAGAATCCCTCTTCCTTTCACCCATGGATTACTCTAGTCCAAGAGGGTCCCTGTTTTTCATAAACCTAGAAACAAAAACTTGAGATATTTACTAATGTCTCACTGTAAGAATAATGGCTATAAGGATATTTCAAAGCAACCAGGATCTTTTTTTTTTAATTAGAAGAAATTAATTAGTCTAAAAGCAATAAACTAATAAGCTAATCTTCCTATTCCTTCATTAACAGTAGTCCTCTGGAGACCAATACTAGGAAGCATGCCAAACACAAAATCAGCATTCAGTGAATAATTATGCATCAATTAACCTTGGTATTAGTTGTCAGAATCAGAGAAACGGACTAGATGACAAAGCTGATTTCAAGTAGAATGAATGCAGAAATATATGAGAAAGAGAAACTTGCTTTATTTTGGGCTTAGGTAATGTACTTTGGGACCTATACTCTTAGAGATGTTCCTGTAAGAATATTCTGTTTACTGATGAGATGATAATCAAAAGAGAGACTATCTTGATTTTGAGAAGTGACAAGGTCACTCCTGGATGGACACACACTACTTAGTGGAAATGTCTGTGTAAAATGTGAATGCCTTCTATGACAGTGGCTGTGATGGGGTGCACGTACACACACATACACACATATACATAAAACTAGGCAAACAAGCTCATGTATAAGGATATAAACATTAAAAAGCCTAACTTAAAATATTTAGCATAAATAATTTCAACAAAAGCACCCCAAAAAACTTATACAGAAGCCACTAAACGTTCCATTTGTGATTTGCCAACTACCTGAAAAAAGTAAAAAGGCTAAACAATGATTTAGTTTGTTATATTCAGTTGCATTCAATATAGAAAGTGATTATTTTTTTATAATCTCATTCAGTCATTACAAAACAAACAGGTTACACAGGAAGTACAGTCATTCCTACTGAATTAAGCATCTTACCTGCTACCCTCATGTTTGGTTTTTCAGTCTCTGGCACTTTTCACTCAATAAGCTCCTAGAATCAAAAGAGAAGGCAAATATCGTTAGGTCTAGAATGAGCCTTCCTCGCTAGGGTGAGTTTAATTTGGAGTGAATGTGCGTGCGTGCTAAGTCACTCCAGTCATGTCCAACTCTTTGTTACCTCGTGGACTCCATTACCTCCAGGCTCCTCTGCCCATGGGACTCTGCAGGCAAGAATACTGGAGTGGCTGCCAGGCCCTCCTCCAGGGGATCTTCCTGCCCCAGGGACTGAACCTCGGTCTCTCACGCCTCCTGCACAGGCAGGCAGGTTCTTTTCCATAGCCCCACCTGGGAAGCCCTTGCAGTGTATATATTAAACTAAATAAATGTCATGATACTTCTAAGTATTCTGCCAATATTAGCATTTAATGAAAAATCCCCTTAGCACTGGGCCTGTCTCCTTCCACTGGACCATAAAAGTTCCTGAGAGGAGGGTGTATTTAAAAGTCCTCTGTCCCCCAGCTCCCTAACTGAAGGATCACAGGAAAACCTGCTAACAGGCATGTGGACAGAAGATAATGCCTTGTTGTTCTCCGTGATTACCCATCTGTAACAAACTTTTGATCTTTAGTTCCAAACCTTCAGTTTTTAGTTGAGATCCAAAGAACTTAAGCTGCTTATCTAGTCAGGGACAAATTACTTGAGAAATGGGGCGAGGATTTATGTCTGCTCGCTCCTGCTCCAGGGCTCACGCCAGCATATGATGCCACTTCATTTTTAGTAGGACACAGTTCAGGTGTCACTAGAATAAGCACTTATAGCAGAGGCACCAGGAAACAGGAAAGCACTTAGAGGAAAGAGTACCAGGCTTCCTCTTCCTCTTCCTCTTTTCAATATACGTTTGTGAAAGAACATATTTAGACATATGGAATTGTGATTTTAAATATCCCCAGCAATTATGATTATTGACAGTGTATGTTATATATCACATAAAGAAACTATAATTTTATATTATTCTAATAACAACAAGAAGTAGGTACTGGAAAAAAAAAATCTGTGTATAGGCTTGTGTTTCCCCTCTAAGAAGTAACTCAAAATAGGCAAAAAAAATTTTTTTAATTAGGAAAGCAAGTATATGAGTTTGATAGGAAATTTGTGCTCAAGGTCAGCTGGACACCTTCCACAGTTTACTCAATCTCTTGTAGAGGAAAAGAATTCAAAAGAAAATTTTGATTAATAAAGTACACCCATAAAAATATATGTATTTCTTATTTTAGATGGTATTTTAACCCAGATGTTTCAATGTTGCCGTCTGATCGTGTAATTCATAGAATGGCTCAAATAAAACCAACAGCAGATCCCCGAAGGACGCTGAAAGGAAGTGAGACATCCAGTTTTCTTTAATCCACCAGTGTCTCTTATGTGAATTCACTTCCTTTTGCTCAATCTACCCTGAAGAAAATATCAACATTTATACTAGTACTGAACTGAGCATTATTGATTTCTTTTCCTTTATGAGTTATCTGAACACCTTCTATATAATAGGAAAAGTCAATGTTATATATCTGTTTAAACAACTTACTTAGCCACAGGCCAGGAAAACATTAAAAGGAAACAGATACTGAAGTAGCCACAAGCCACTACATAAAAGCAGAGGAGGGGAAAACTTGGCTTCTCAAATGAAGACCCCAACTAGTTATAAATCCTCTTTTGACTTCCAGCAAGCTAGAACACTATGTTCACAACACACACACATGCCTTTCCTCCCAGCTAATACTGCAAAATATCCTCACTCTTATCTGAATGTGGCCTGGGATAATTTCTTTGGAGTATGATACACAGTTGAGCAGACACCAGCTGTTCTATTTCTTGGTCTCCATTACCTGCCAAGGAGGTCACACGTGTACAGTTACAATCACTGCCTCATGGACTGCCCCTCATTTGGTCTGCCTAACCAGCCTGCTTCTAAACTTCCCACTAGTGAGACCACAATACAAGCAACTACAATGGTCTAGCTGAATTCATGTTTTCCACTGAATTTCTCAGAGAATAACATTTAGTAAAATCTCTAAAACCTCATCAAATCTCAGCCACAAACACATTTTTAGTTTGCTTAAGAAGCGAATTAATGATGCAAGAGTGTAGATCAGCAAATGAAAGAATACTGACAATATCTGAGAGCAAACCAAGGAGCATCTGTTTACAATGTGATAATTCCAAACCATTACTAACCTGTCCTCATAGAAGAATGTTAAAAACAAACAAAACATTTACAGAGAATCGTCTGGGGGAGGAACATCTTAATGGAGCCTAGTTTTCACCTCAGGCTGAATCTCCAACAATCAAATGGAGGTAGAACAGGTCCGGAGAAAACGAACAACACATCAAAAGTGGGGACAAGGCTTCTGCTAGAAATTCAGAGTCAAGAGGTGAGAATTTTACAACTGTTCTTATGTATTCATTAAAAAAAGAGAGAGATAAAAATTAGAGCCATTTACCAAGACAGGAATATGGGTGGGAGGAGAGTGCTTTTAAAGACTAAAAAAAAATAGTATATTTGTGAAATACATTTTTCTCTCCCCATCCCCACCCAAAAGTATAGTCTAGGTCAAAACAAGTTCCTGTGTATTAGATCAATGATTACCCATATCATCGGTTGCTAATGTGTAAAGCACACAACCATCAGAGTCCACTGTACCTTGCTCCGACCAATAAAACACCATTCTGGAGAAACACTAATTAAGTAAGTAACCTAGACTGAAGGAGGGAGCCTGAATTAGGATCTCTGATTGAAACACTAGATTTCTTCAAATTTCTTATAATTTCAACATTTCATTTAGCCTGACCATCTACTTTGGTTTAGTTTATGGAGTTTTGCTAAAATCAGGCCTGAATAAACAGACCTTGTCTTAGAATCAGTCAACTGTGGGATGATGGATAAAAACAGGTCAAATGATACTGTCATTCTTTCCTTGAGAAGTGAACTCAAGCTATACCCGGTGAATTAGAAGAGCACCATTCTACATCAACAAAATAAGCCATAAGAACAATTATTCACCATGAGTATAAGGCTGTGCCAGTTAGCAAAAACTAGGCAATGAGGCAAACAGCTCAGTAAGTCACATACATTCTTATTTCATGTAATCTTCCCAACAACCCTAGAGCATTATAGATGAAGTCAAGAGATTTATTCAAGGTCATATAAAAGGTAAGTAAGGAGCTGATACTGTAAACAATTCCACCTCCCTTTCACCCCAGCAGCTCTCTGACTTGTTCTAAGAAGCTTGTTGACAAAATTCCATGCCAATAATCTGGCTTTCGCAAATTGCTCTGGGAATCACTAATCCCTGCTGCCCACTAGCCACTCTATGGCTCCGAAGGCTTGTCAAAATGACTAAGCCTGTGTATTAGAACACTCCGTGCAAGACAGAAAGGCCTCAGGAGAATGAAGTATAACAACAAACAACAATCACTTAATTAAGCCAGAAGAAAATACTACCAATTATACGCCAAAAATATAAGGAAAGCTGATTCATTTGAAAAGACCCTGATGCTGGGAAAGATTGAGGGCAGGAGGAGCAGGGGACGACAGAGGATGAGATGGTTGGATGGCATCACCAACTCAATGGACATGGGTTTGGGTGGACTCTGGGAGTTGGTGACGGACAGGGAAGCCTAGAGTGTGGTTCATGGGGTTGCAAAGAGTCGGACATGACTGATCGACTGAACTGAATCGCTCCATTCAATCAACTTTTAACTCAGTTATGGCCAAATGGCAATAAAAGGAAACAAAATTTGCAACCCCAAAGGTCTCTTTGGTGTGTTAATTATTCCCAGTTGGAAACAGTCGAGGGAAAAAGATCCTGATCTTCCCCCTTGGCTGCCTGAAGAATTTATAGGGGGTTTATTCAGGAGGAGCTATTACCATAGATAATGAGAGTATGAACCAGATGCACAGACAGCGAACCTAGCAAAATCTGCTTGCTAAAATTCCTCTGGGTATCCCACTGTCACTGCAAGGCCCAGAACACATTTACCAAACATTTGCTCTTCTGTCTCTAAGGGAACCGGCCCCTCCTCCCCTTTGAAGTCCCAAACCACTACCCCTCATATTCCTTCTCTTTTGTCTTTAGCTGAAGATAGTATTTTACGTGAGTTTCCACCATTTCGGCAAGTTACTCAGTTTTCCCAGGTCCCTCCCATGTATACATGTTATTAAGCTTCTGATTTTCTGTTAATCTGTTTCATGTTAACTTTAGACCAGCCAAAAGAAACTAAAAGGGTAGAGGAAAATGGTTCCTCCTAGATGGCAATTTTAAATGAATCAACTGAGAATCAATAGATGATTCTAATATTCATGTGAACTGAGGCTTTTCAAGAAGACCAATAGGAAAAGAAGTCGAAGTCTAAAAAAATGATTTGAAGTACATTTAGGCCTTGTGATGGCTAATTTATGTGTCCACTCCAGCGGGTGCCCAGACACTGTACTTGGTTAAACATTCTGGATGTGTCTGTGAGACTCTTACTGGATGAGATTAACATTAGAGTAAAATAATTTGCCTTCCCCAAGTGAGTGAGCCTTGTTCAATCAGTTGGGAGTCCTGAAGAGAACAAAAAGGGCTGAGTAGAGCAACATCACCCTTTCTGCCTGTAGTCTTCAAGCTGGGATATTGATCTTCAGTTTCAGTTCAGTCACTCAGTTGTGTCCGACTCTTTGTGACCCCATGGACCACAGCACACCAGGGTTCCCTGTCCATCATCAACTCCCGGAGCTTGCCCAAACTCATGTCCATTGAGTCAATGATGCCATCCAACCATCTCATCCTCTGTCATCCCCTTCTCCTCCTGCCCCCAATCCCTCCCAGCATCAGAGTCTTTCCCAATGAGTCAGTTCTTTGCAGCAGGTGGCCAAAGTACTGGAGTTTCAGCTTCCGCATCAGTCCTTTCAATGAATATTCAGGTCTTCACCTGCCTCCAGATTTGAACTGAAACTTATACCACTGAATTCTTTTGGCTCTCAGGCCTGTGGCCTCATACTGGAACCATATCACTGGCTCTCCTGCCTGCCGACTACACATCCTGCAACTTCTCAGCCTTCACAACTGCACAAGCCAATTCCTTCTGATAGCTACTCATCTTAGGTAGGTAGATATGTGTGCTTCCCAGTGGTGCAGAGGTAAAGAATACACCTGCAAGTGCAGGAGACTTGAGTTCAGTTTCTGGGTCGCAAAGATCTCCTGGAGGAGGACATGGCAACCCAGTCCAGTATTCTTGCCTGGAGAATCCCATGGAAAGCGGAGCTGGGTGGGTTGCACTCCACAGGATCTCAAAGAGTCAGACTTGACTAAGCAATTGAGTACATACACACAGGTAGATAGTAATAGACAGGTAGATAGATAGACAGATGGTCTCCTATTGGTTCTGTTGCTCTGAAGAACCCAAATCCCCTCAAGATCAGAATGTAACAGATGAAATTTTCAGTCCCAGAGCAGTAAAAGAGAAAAATGACACAATGCTGAAATCTAAAGAATGCTACAGCTAAAAGTCACAAGGGGAAGTTATTCTAATACTATGTTTACAAATAAAAGTATGGCATTTAAAGAAAATTATCTGCAAAAAATACTTGCATTTATGTAAATAAAACAGAGCAAGTGTTGGCAACTTTCTGTAAAAGGGCCACGGGGTAAATGCTTTAGTTCTGTGGACCACAGTGTCCAAATGAAAGTGTTAGTCCCTCAGTCAGGTCCGACTCTTTGCAACCCCCTGGAACGTTGCCCGTCAGGCTCCTCCGTCCTTGGGATTCTCCAGGCAAAAATACAGAGTGGGTTGCCATTCCCTTCTCCAGGAGATCTTCTGGACCCAGGGATTGAATCCGGGTCTCTCACTTTGCAGGCAGATTCTTTACCAGCTGAGCCACCAGTGGACCACAGAGTCTCTGTCAAACCTACTCTGCTCTGTGGTTATAACTAGAGAACAATTGTTCACAATACTGAAACAAATGGGCCCAGTTGGGTTAAAAAAAAAATTTTTTTTACTTATTAAAATTTTCACATTATAAGCTATTATTCTGCTTTTGCTTTTTTTCTTTTCGATCACTTAAAAATACAAAAGCCAATCTTGGCTCGTGACCCATTAGACCCATCAGTCATCATTTGCCACCTGAGGTAAAGGAATAAAAAATGAAACAAATTTAAAAAACTTTTAAAATAGAGGAATTAAAAACTTTCCTGACCATGCTCTAATATGCCAACATTTCTTGCTGGACTACCTGCAGGATATACAATTCCCATGTGGCTTCTATGGGAACTCTGAGCAGCACCAATAGAGAAGCAGGATCGATCAAACAACTCTGAATTCTCTGTTCCATTCGTGTTCACCACATATTTTCACAATCAACTGCTCTCCATATAAGAAGCATCTACTCAACGAGAAGCAACATCACAGATCCTCTTCAAAAGAAAGGAAGGTGTCTTTCCTTTCCTACAGATGAAGCTGTCCACCTAAACAAAGAAATAAATCTATAGACTCTAGAATGTTTTTCAAAGGATCCCAGGACAAAAAAAAAATGGAGAAAAATTTATCTCATTATATATCCTTTCCTTAACTGTAAAAATGATGGTGAGGAGACCTTAACTGCTTTGTTAAGTGTTTAAAAGTGATTGCTTTTGTACGTGTGTGTGTGATGGACTTAAAAAGGGCGAAAGGATGAGTAATTGTGTCTGATCAATTTTTTTAATTTCCAACATTTAGTTTTAAGGAGCCTTTGCTTTAATAGAAAGCTGTCACTATATCAGGTGCAGACTGTTCTCAAGTACTCGTCTCATTCAGATGCCACTGTGCACACATCTTCACCAAGAGGGATACATTTTTGAAATAAAATGGAGAGGGTGAGAAAATTGCATTCAGTTGAAAGAATCTTAACATTCACCATATATGAGTTGCTATCACCATATTATAAGTATTGCGAATTTAATAGAATTTGCTGTTTGCTGTTAAGCAACGGGAAAAAACCCAATTACTACCTTGAAAGTATTTTAGTTTTCATAGGAGGCTATGATACAGAATCCTACAGAATGGATGTTTCTAAAATCTACCATTTTAACACACATACGTGTCAGACACCTAAGTGGAAGTATGACCTGAAAATGATTAAAGGGAAAATTTTAGATGTCTGCGTAACAACTGGAAAAGCATCCTAGGTTTTTAAATGACCAAACTAATCTTACTAGAAGGAAAAAGAAAAGAAAAAAGAGCTAAAAACAAAGTATTTGGGAAGGAAAGGAGGACATCTGTATAATTCTACAGTGCCAAGAATATATTCACTTTTTCCAAAGTCCACTGAAGAAAATGTAAGTGTATTCACTCTCCTGAAAAATGGCCTTATGGCCTTCAAAAAGATGAGACTACAAAGCAACACATCAAACACTTTAAAATAATAATTCAATAGATCCAATAAGTGAGTTTCTTTAGAAGGAAATGGTAATATTCTACTGAAAACCTCAAGAAGAGAGGGATACAAATGATCTAATCCTGGATTTGAAACTTTTCTGAACTAGCATCATATGGTTTTACTTATTTTCTTAAGAGCATCACATTGAAATTACATTAAAAAGAGGATTAGTATCTAACTGGGCCTCAGAAACAGAATTAAAAGCATACTATGGAAAAGCACAAACGACATGGAGGGCACCTCTCTCCCTGAAATATTCTGGGTGCACTCAGCTTTCCTCTGTAGTCCACCCACCATAAATTGCTATCCTTTGCTTTTATTTGATTCTCCTGGCAGTGCCTGGACAAAGTAACACTTTAGAGATATTCCATCTGATCTGCAGCAGCTAGGTAAAACTCCATTCTTTTAAGAATGAGACAAGACAAACTATAACTGTCATCCTGATTTGTCCCTCCAGTTAAAAACCAGTTACAAGCAGCCATGCTAACCATGCAACTGTCCTGCCTGTCCTGACTCAGCCCCAGTGACGAGTGGAAGGAAGGAGGGGGAACCGAGCCTGCCAGACCACACACACCACCGTCTAGGCGCAAAACTGTTCCAAAACTGTTCACCCAACATCGAGAATTTCACAGGACAACTTCTTCCAACAACATGAATCAGCTAGAGACCTAAGTTATTTCCTCTTCAGATAGTTGAGATATTAGATATGTGAAATACTTCGGTTGATCAACAAGCATTTAACCATGTTTTCTGTAAATACTCCAAGTGATTAGACACTAAGTGGACATGTAGCCCCCTCCCTCCACCCCAAATCTAAGCAGCTTTCTACAGACAAAAATATTTCATTTGCCAAAATGATGCCACTGAAGGAAGCACCATAGCAGGAGAGGCTGTTCTTCACTGAATTCTCATTGGTGAAGATGCGTTTTAACCTATTCTCTTCTTCAGGCCCGAATGTTCCACTGTGGTGTTTCTTTTGAAGTTGGTAGCCAGAATTCTGGTTCACTGTGACCCACTGAGAAATGGGCTTCCCTGGTAGCTCAGCTGGAAAAGAATCTGCCTACAGTGGAGGACACCCTGGTTCGATTCCTGGGTCAGGAAGATCCCCTGGAGAAGGGATAGGCTACCTTCTCTACTGGAATACTCCAGTATTCTTGGGCTTCCCTGGTGGCTCAGATGTAAAGACACCACTTGCAATGCAGGAGACCTGGGTTCGATTCCTAGGATGGGAAGATCCCCTGGAAAAAGGAATGGCTACCCACAGATTCTTACCTGGAGAATTCCATGGACAGAGGAGCCTGGCAGGACAGTCCATGGGGTCGTAAAGAGTCAGACATGACTGAGAGACTTTCACTAAGAAATGGAGTATTCCTTGCCACATCAGTAACCAAGAATGTCTCAGTCACAGAGATTCCAGCCCTCCAATGTGAGTTCCTAAGTCCTTAAGGCACTCAGAAAAGAGAATACCAGTGATCTAGCAGCCAACAAACTACAGCCACTCCCTACAGTGAGTCCCAAGACAGTTCAAGATGTGGAAAACACAGGACACTGGACCCAGATAGCTGAGATACATATGAAAGGAATGATTTCAGGGAGCCCAGACTCTTGCAGTAAATCCTTGAGTTATCTGGCTTCCTTTAATTAACAATAATCTTTTGCTGTTCGGACTACCTGTCCCTTGCTACGAAACTTCATATAACCTGTCCCCCGCCTCCCCTCACCAGAGCAGTTCTCACAGGGTCACTTGAGATGCTGTCTCCTGGGCTTAAAGTTCTAAAACTTCCACCAAGTAGAACATAACTCTCAACTTTTAGGCTGTGACTTTTTTTAAGTCAACACCAAACTTGGTGCTGACACCAATTACTACCACAGTATCCTAAAACTACTCAACACAGGTGGCTGGTGTATATGCATGCAACTGGCTAGCTGGCATCAGGGGCTATGAACTCTCTAACAGAAGAAAGGATGACAAAAAAGAACTCAAATGAGCAAGTCACACCAATGTCACTGTAGCATAAAGTACAAAGTTTAATGGACTGCACAAAATGGAAATCACTAAAGTACGTAGAAGCTTAGAAATAAGATTTCTGAACTGATCTGCAACACCCACACATAAAAGACTGGAAATGAGTACGCTGAAAATAACATGGGGCCAAACCAGAGTGCACTACACTCTGATACAGTTACATGGATTTTAAAACAAAGGCATCAATGTAATCTTCATTACAAACACGTGTCAAGTACAGGCATCCTATGTTAAACTCTATTATAAACAAATTTTACAAAGTATACGGTCTAAAGGACTGTTACATTATAATTCTTTTAGCCCATGGCTTCATATAACCCTTCACTGTAACAAGAGGGGCTTGTGGTGTCTCAGGTCCCTAACACTCTACTTAACTGATTCTAAGATGCACACTATCTCCTCTCTTTTAACAAGTCTTAAATCAGGATGAGGTTTACAACCACATTTCTTTCTCTTGGTAGTGTATAAAATAATGGTGTACCTTACAAACAGCTTAGATTCAACGAAATACCATATCTGGTTCTTTGAAGCCCTAACTATAAAACAGCCCACATCATGCGCACACGGCTTCCCCGGTGGCTCAGCAGTGAAGAATTCACCTGCCAGAGCAGACCTGGGTTGGGAAGACCCCCTGGAGAAGGAATGGCAACCCACTCCAGTATTCTTGCCTGGAGAATCCCCGTGGCCCGGGAGACTGCTGGGCTACAGTCCATGGGGTCACAAAGAGTCAGACACAACTTCACGACTGAACAACAACATCATGGGCACCACAATTACTGGTAGGCTTTTTATTGGGTTGGTCAAAAAGTTCTTCAGGGTTTTTCTATAACATTTTACGAAAAAGCCCAAATCAAATGAACTTTTTGGCCAACCCAATACAAGGCAAATTCCTGAGCCCAGAATCTCATGGAGAGAGGATTAAAACTCCTGCATGGTTAATAAACTCCCAGGTGACCCTCAGTCAAGTTCAGAGTGAGAACTTCAGCCCAACGCTACATCAACCCAAACACACATTCAAGTCTAGAGTAGGGCTGGGGAGTGAGTCAGATCTAGGCCAAAAAAGCCCAAAGGTAAAATTCACTAGACAAGAATCTTCATTCTTTCCTTAACAATGGAAATTAGCTAGACTCTGGGCATTGTCTCCGGTAAGAGTGAAAGAGAGAAGGGCAGTGAATAAACCTGGAAACACTGTGAGGAACAAAGCAAAGAGACCTCCCGTTTGCAATGCTTACAACAGAGTGTAAAATTAAAATCATCCCAATATTTTCTTGCAGCTTCCCTCTCTACAAAATCAGAATTTTGCTTAAAAATTCATAATCAAATTGAAGAAATGAAGTTGGGATCAGATTTCTGCAACCAAGGGTACAAACATATCCCAAACAGAAAACAAGACAAAATGACATTTGTTCTGTCAGCTCCTGCAGAGTTCCACAATTGCTGACTAAATGGCTGTAATGTAACCTACTTTAATCTTACTACACCATCCAAGAGGAGAAAGAGATGGACGAATGGATTGATAGACACAAAGAGAAGGAGGGAGGGAGAGATATGATCAGTAACCAAAATAAAACTAAATATATCTTAACTATAAGTTGAACATAAGTAAAGAAGTGTCTAGTTCACAAATCACTACAAAAAGAGGCAAGAGAAAGGTACAAATTTCCATAGAGTATAACTATCTTCATTTCCTGTAATTCTAGTATTTTACACTATATCAGATGGGATGTTACAGGTACCTATTCTGAATGTTTTAGAAGTCCCCTATATAGTCCCTTCATTTATACAGTCTTTAAGTTAGTTTTCAGAATTTCACTGTACCAGGGCAGACATAATTCTGTTAGTCAAATTATTTATGTGAAGAAATGGAGGAGCAAAGAGACTCCATCTGCCCAAGGGCCTGGAGAGTGTGTCATTTCTATCACAAAATCAAGAATGCAAGTTAGCAGCCATTCGCAAAGAACAGATAGGAAGATGCTTCTAGGGTAAAATTTTCTGAACCAATTAAAAACTCATTTTTTGTCAATCACAGGTCCTTCAAGACACATTTAATAATATCCTAACTGCAGATGGCACAGTGGTAAAGAATCCCCCTGCCAAAGCAGGAAACAACAGGAGACACAGGCTGGATCCTGGGTCAGGAAGATTCCTGGAGGAAGATATGGCAACCTACTCCAGCATTCTTGCCTGGGAAATCCCATAAACAGAGGAGCTTAAAGGGCTACAGTCCATGAGGTCACAAAGAGTCGGACACGACTGAAGCAACTTGGCAGAGCACAGCACATGGATAGCTGAGCAGTATATCTGATAACCTCTGATAACCATGATACCACCTAAATGAGCCATACAGAACTCATGATGAAAACCAATTCAGACTCACAGCTACACACATCCACATAACTTTTTGTTACTAGCACACAAAACCTCATGAGGATCCATCAATGGATGCTTAGAGTCGGACACGACTGAAGCAACTTAGCAGAGCACAGCACATGGATAGCTGAGCAGTACATCTGATAACCTCTGATAACCACGATACCACCTAAACGAGCCATACAGAACTCATGATGAAAACCAATTCAGACTCACAGCTACAAACATCCACATAACTTTTTATTACTAGCACACAAAACCTCATGAGGATCCATCAATGGATGCATACTAAACATAATGTGGTATGTATCTATACATGGAATATTATTCAGTCATAGAAAGGAACAAAATGCTGATACAGCTTACAACAGGGATGAACCTTTAAAACATAATGTGAAGGAAAAGAAGCTAGACACAAAGATCACCTATCTTATGACTCCATTCACATGGAATATTCAGAACAGATAAATCTGTAGAGAAAGCAGACTAGTGGTTGCCACAGGTTGGGGAATGGGGGGTAATTGCTTAATGAACATGAGGTTTCCCTTTTGGGTGACAAAAATGTAGAATTAAAAAGATGTGTTGGTGGGAATGCAAACCAGTGCAGCCACTATGGAGAACAGTGTGGCGATTCCTTGAAAAACTGGAAATAGAACTGCCTTATGACCCAGCAATCTAACTGCTAGGCATACACACCGAGGAAACCAGAATTGAAAGAGACATGTGTACCCCAATGTTCATCGCAGCACTGTTTATAATAGCTAGGACATGGAAGCAACCTAGATGTCCATCAGCAGATGAATGGATAAGAAAGCTGTGGTACATATACACAATGGAATATTACTCAGCTATTAAAAAGAATGCATTTGAATCAGTTCTAATGAAGTGGATGAAACTGGAGCCTATTATACAGAGTGAAGTAAGTCAGAAAGAAAAACACCAATACAATATATTAACACATATTTATGGAATTTAGAAAGACAGTAATGATGACCCTATATGTGAGACAGCAAAAGAGACACAGATGTAAAGAAAAGACTTTTGGACTCTGTGGGAGATGGCGAGGGTGGGATGATTTGAGAGAATAGCATTGAAACATGTATATTCAGTTCAGCTCAGTCGCTCAGTCGTGTCCGACTCTTTGCCACCCCATGAATCGCAGCACACCAGGCCTCCCTGTCCATCACCATCTCTTGATGTTCACTCAGACTCATGTTCATTGAGTCTGTGATGCCATCCAACCATCTCATTCTCTGTCGTCCCCTTCTCCTCCTGCCCCCAATCCCTCCCAGCATCAGAGTCTTTTCCAATGAGTCAACTCTTCGCATCAGGTGGCCAAAGTACTGGACTTTCAGCTTTAGCATCATTCCTTCCAAAGAAATCCCAGGGCTGATCTCCTTCAGAATGGACTGGTTGGATCTCCTTGAAGTCCAAGGGACTCTCAAGAGTCTTCTCCAACACCACAGTTCAAAAGCATCAACTCTTTGGCGCTCAGCCTTCTTCACAGTCCAACTCTCACATCCACACATGACTACTAGAAAAACCAAAGCCTTGACTAGACGGACCTTAGTCGGCAAAGTAATGTCTCTGCTTTTGAATATACTATCTAGGTTGGTCATAACTTTTCTTTCAAGGAGTAAGCGTCTTGTAATTTCATGGCGGCAGTCACCATCTGCAGTGATTTTGGAGCCCAGAAAAATAAAGTCTGACACTGTTTCCACTGTGTCATGTGATGTGTGACGTGACATCACACGTGATGTGTGAAACAGATCGTCAGTCCAGGTTCGATGCATGAGACAGGGTGCTCAGGGCTGGTGCACTGGGATGACCCTGGGGGATGGGATGGGAAAGGAGGTCGGAAGAGGGTTCAGGATGGGGAACACATGTACACCCATGGCTGATTCATGTCAATGTATGGTAAGAACCACCACAATATCATAATTAGCCTCCAATTAAATAAATTATTTTAAAAAAAGATGTGATGACCTCCCAATACTATGAATGCACTAAATGTCATGGAATTGTACACTTAAAAATAGTAAATTTTATGTTATGTAGATTAATTTTTAAAAGCAATTGAAAAACTCACCAGAGTGAAGCTAGAAAAATAAAGAACAGATGAAAATTAATTAGATTAGAAACAAGGGGGGTATAAATAATAAAAACAGCTTGAATCAAATGAACAGGCCAAGTGAAGAAGACAATGGAAGAATACTGATGGGGTGAAACTGTGGAAACTAGAGATAGTGGAACATAATTTTCTCCCCTGAGAAAATATCAACTGACTCTATTTTAAGAGCAGAATAAAATTCACAAAACCTTTTCAAGTTTAAAGAGCTTGGGAGTCATGTGCAATCACCCCAATCAGATTAAGGAAATTAGGCAAAATATGATATTAAATAAGTTGGTCAATGCCCTCTATTGGGCAATGAACTAATTGCAGAATTACTGCTTAAAATCCCAATTTTCTGATCCCAAGTTCAGGAACTCTTCTGAACTAAGTTTAAGACAAATGTTTGCTATTTACTAAATTCTCAGCTAGATGCATTTCTGTGATACATAAGACCAAAATCTCTTACTTCTTAGGTCTTGGACCTTTCAGCTTTGAGAAAGGAGTTATAAAAGTAAGGGGGGGGGGGTTGCTGGTGGAAGACTCACTACCTCAGAGAAAGTACAGTAGCTTTGAGAGCCAAGGCTGCCTTATTCACAGTATCCATGTTACCTATAATTACCAGCAGGCACAAATAAGTACTCTGGTATGTTTAATTATGAATATACAAGTTTTCAAATACTGAGGCTGACCATTTAAGACTTAAAATATGTGGTTAAATAAAAGTCAGACTCTTCTGATGCCCCACAAGGACTACTTATCACCATTCAACAACAATCTCTTTATCCTCTGACATTCTCTCCAATGATCTTTTCCTTTTTAAGGTATCTTCTTTAATTATAAAATGATACTTAGTAATTATTTTTAAAATTGTAACATCTATTAAGTTTATTTAAAACGTCACTTTAACCTAGTGGCACTCAGTCTTACTTTGATTCTCTTTTAAACAGAAGATCCCTCCACTGGGGTCTTGGGGAGAAACCTGACCTGTGTTCTTTTTTGAAGTCTCATTTATAGGTGACTCTGAGAGATCCCCTGGGAGAGTATCACTGCATCAAACTCTTTTTATTTCTTGCTATCAAGAAAAATGAGTTTAGCTGACATTACACAGACTAAAGCTTCTCACACCTGTATGGGGGGGGGGGGAAACG
>SJYC01043875.1:0-46829 GCA_006408675.1 Madoqua kirkii | reverse complement strand
AACGCTGTGATTTAATTAGTAAACTGTCACAGAACTTGAGATTGGCAGCCTTTAAAAAGAGGTATAGTTAATGATATGGATATGACCACAACCGGATGCTGATTCTGCCAATCTCTTGCTGGTGTTAGTAACTTGAATTTTCTAAGTTAAATGGAGATCCCGTTGTACTCAATAACGCACTGTATGAATAGCATTAAGGTCTCCCTCAAACCTGTATGAATAACATTAAGTCTCCCTCAAGCCTATAAAGTTTGACAGGATATCACTAGCCCTGAAAGGTAGTTAAGAGTTCAAGGGGTCTGGGATCTCCTGCTAGTCTCTATCTTTTTGAACCTAACCTCTAGGAGAGTTCATATTTTCTCAGTAAAACTGGGAAAATACACAAACGGGCCTACTCTATGGGTCGTTAAGAAATAAATGTGCATCTGAAAGCAGCTGGCACAGCGCCTCGAAAGCAATTGTATTTCTATTCTTTTTGGCCAAATAGAAAGAAACAAAGAAAAGGTTCTGTTAATTAAATAGTTTTGTATGATAAGAAATTCAAAAAAAAAATGCAGAGTGATGAAAACAAAAAAATTACAGCTGGAGATTGTCAGTCCACCACTCATTATTAAAGATCTAGGGTCACAAATTGAAACATACTGTAGAAACTGTGAGCTTAGCGGCAAACAAGTGGGGAAAAAAAAGAAAAGAAAAAAGAATAGCGCGTCCATCCGTGATACTGAATACCAATGGGCTGGATAGGTTTAAAAAATAAAAAGTACCTCCAGCTCAGAAGACACTAAAACTTTACAACTGAGCCAAGATCGCCCTCCACAGAGTTCTAATGCAACATCCAACTCCATCCCCGCCCCTTTAGACCACTCGGCCCGCATTTCCGACCCGAGCTGGAGACCGAGCGCTCGGCGCGCGCCCCAGGTGCCAGCCCCAGGCCGGAGCGCCAGGTGCACGCGCCGCCCCGCCCTCCGCGGAGCCCGGAGACTGGCCACCCGGCGGGGGATGCCCGCGCGGGGCCGGCGGCCTGGACCCCGGCCCGCCACGCTCCGGTGCCCCACTCCTGTCGCGCCCTGCCACCGGCGGGACGCGCCCAGACCACCCGGGCACGCCCCGGGCCGGCGATCGCGAGGGGAGCGGAGGATGAAGGTGAAGGTGGGTGCCCGGCTCCCCCCAGCCTCCCTGCCTTCGGCCGCGGCTCGGTCCGCCTCCCCGGCCGTCTCACCGGCCTCCAGCCCGCCTCTCCGCCGCGCGCGCCTGCTTTCTGGGCTCCCTGCGGTCAGTCTTGCCGAAGGCCGACGGGAGCCGCAGCCGCCGCCTCCCGCTCGCTCCTCCGCTTCCTCCCGGGTTCCTCCGGCTTCCCCTCACCCCTGCGAGTGGCCAAGAGGAAGCCAGCTCGCCGCTGGGCCGCCTCCCCCCGCTTCCCCGGCGCAGCCAATGGGCCCCCGCCGCTGGCAAGCCGCGCCCGCCCCCTGGCGGTGGAGGACTGAGCTGGTGCCGTGCAGGCCTGAGGAAGGGCCGGAGAGCAAAGGGAGGGCTCTGCAGCCCCGCCCCCTGTCCGCGCTGGGCTGTCTGGACCTGCCACGTGGGAGCGGAGGGGGCGGCGGCCGTCTGCACCCTAGGACACGGCAGAAGTGTCACGGCCTCTCCCCGCCCTCCCTCGTCCGCCACCCACTGCCTTCAGTCACACTTCCATAATCCCCGCCTTAAAGGAGAAATTTTAAAATAATCAGTCCCATTTTAGAGCTCCATATTGAAGATGATCATTATTTCCTCCCTACTCCTTCCAAACTAGCTCACCTATGGCAAAGATACTACCTGACTGAGCACTAGAACGCTGGTAACCTTAAATGTTGGACTCAAGGAGAAAGGTAGTTCTTGTATTTTGCACCTCACTTTCTTTTTTTTTTTAATTTAAATTTATTTATTTTAATTGGAGGCTAATTACTTTACAATATTATATTGGTTTCGCCATACATCAACATGAATCCACCACGGGTGTACACATGTTCCCAATCCTGAACCCCCCTCCCACCTCCCTCCCCATACCATCCCTCTGGGTCATCCCAGTGCACCAGCCCCAAGCGTCCTGTAATGTATTTAGCAACATAACAGAAATGTTTTTCTCTTGTACACACGTTTTCGCACGATCATGTTTTAACTGGGAGGTCAAACCAAAAGCTGCAAACACAAAATTATTTTATAATTCTGATCCACATTCCAAAATAATTAATAACTATAACTGTTATTAGCAATATTAGGTAGAATATCAAGGCAATACATGGTTGTAGAAATTAAATTGCATTAAAGAAATAATGGAGTTTAATCATAGTATTCTACCAAGTCTTAACATACCTGGAAAAATAGAAAATACAGAACTAAATTATAGCTATGAATTTGGAAGTTTGTGTTCCATGATAGGATGAAGAAGCAATAAATGCATTTGGAGAGGCTTCTTTGCTTGCACCTTGCTGGGCCTTTGGGACTGTGTTCTCATTTAATGTTCACAACTCAGACTGAAGTCGATAATAGCTGTGTTTTGCTTTAACTGATAAAAAAAACCAAGACTCCAAAGTTGAGTTTAAATCACTTGTTTGAAAATATAGGGGAGTACATTGTGAAGTTGGAATTCTAGCCTGGTCCATCTAGCTTCAAACAAATAAGGCACTTTGTTTCTTACGATACAAAAATACAACATGTACACACCGAATTTCAGTTCAGTTCAGTCACTCAGTCGTGTCCGACTATTTTCGACCCCATGAATTGCAGCATGCCAGGCCTCCCTGTTCATCACCAACTCCCAGAGTTCACTCAGACTCGCATCCATCGAGTCAGTGATGCCATCCAGCCATCTCATCCTCAGTCATCCCCTTCTCCTCCTGCCCCCAATCCCTCTCAGCATCAGAGTCTTTTCCAATGAGTCAACTCTTTGTATCAGGTGGCCAAAGTACTGGACTTTCAGTTTTAGCATCATTCCTTCCAAAGAAATCCCAGGGCTGATCTCCTTCAGAATAGACTGGTTGGATCTCCTTGCAGCCCAAGGGACTCGCAAGAGACTTCTCCAACACCACAGTTCAAAAGCATCAGTTCTTCAGCTCTCAGCCTTCTTCACAGTCCAACTCTCACATCCACACACGACCACAGGAAAAACCATAGCCTTGACTAGACGGACCTTAGTCGGCAAAGTAATGTCTCTGCTTTTGAATATACTATCTACGTTGGTCATAACTTTTCTTCCAAGCAGTAAGCGTCTTCTAATTTCATGGCTGCAATCACCATCTGCAGTGATTTTGGAGCCCCAAAAAATAAAGTCTGACACTGTTTCCACTGTTTCCCCATCTATTTCCCATGAAGTGATGGGACCAGATGCCATGATCTTTGTTTTCTGAATGTTGAGCTTTAAGCCAACTTTTTCACTCGCCTCTTTTACTTTCATCAAGAGGCTTTTTAGTTCCTCTTCACTTTCTGCCATAAGGGTGGTATCATCTGCATATCTGAGGTTATTGATATTTATCCCAGCAATCTTGATTCCACCTTGTGTTTCTTCCAGTCCAGCATTTCTCATGATGTACCCTGCATATCAGTTAAATAAGCAGGGTGACAATATACAGCCTTGACGTACTCCTTTTCCTATTTGGAACCAGTCTGTTGTTCTATGTCCAGTTCTAACTGTTGCTTCCTGACCTGCATACAGATTTCTCAAGAGGCAGGTTAGGTGGTCTGGTATTCCCATCTCTTTCAGAATTTTCCGCAGTTTCTTGTGATCCACACAGTCAAAGGCTTTGGCATGGTCAATAAAGCAGAAATAGATGTTTTCCTGGAACTCTCTTGCTTTTTCCATGATCCATCAGATGTTGGCAATTTGATCTCTGGTTCCTCTGCCTTTTCTAAAACCAGCTTGAACATCTGGAAGTTCACAGTTCACATATTGCTGAAGCCTGGCTTGGAGAATCTTGAGCATTACTTTATTAGCATGTGAGATGAGTGCAATTGTGTGGTAGTTTGAGCATTCTTTGGCATTGCCTTTCTTTGGGATTGGAATGAAAATTGACCTTTTCCAGTCCTGTAGCCACTGCTGAATTTTCCAAATTTGCTGGTATATTGAGTGCAGCACTTTCCCAGCATCATCTTTCAGGATTTGAAATATCTCAACTGGAATTCCATCACCTCCGCTAGCTTTGTTTGTAGTGATGCTTTCTAAGGCCTACTTGACTTCACATTCCAAGATGTCTGGCTCTAGATGAGTGATCATACCATCGTGATTATCCGGGTTGTGAAGATCCTTTTTGTACAGTTCTTCTATGTATTCTTGCCATCTCTTCTTAATATCTTCTGTTTAATATGGCATAGTATTATAGCACTACACTTAAAACCATTTCTGGGTTGAACATGTGCTGAATAACCAATGACCATAATATATAACTTCAAACCCTTCAGTAGGTAATGAAATTAGTAATAGTGGGTCACATTTTGTTATTGACTCACTAAAATAGAATAGAACAAAAAAATCAGAGTTCCTAGCACAACTTGAAAATATATACTGTTTCATGAAATATTAACTACAATATTAAGCATAGTTGAGTAGATTACAGCATCCTGGGCTACAGTGTAAATTATATCTTTTCATACAGATTCCATTGTTTAAAAGTTGGTAAATCATTTTTTTAGCACAGCTGTTAGTCAACCATTTTTTTAACCTACTGTTTTACTTGGGAAGAGGCAGGAAAGCAGGAAAAATAGGATTAATGATAAAGTTAATAAGACTACAGAAAACTGCAGCTCTGAGAGGCTTAATCCAAACAAATGTTTCTGTGTTACATTATAATAATAGGTAATGATAATTCACATTTTTATGATTTTTATTTTTAAAGCCAATGTTTATTATGTATTTGCTGTGTTCCAGGCTCTTTCCTAAACTTTTTATATATATCTACACATTTAATCCCCACAATAATCCTATTATACCTAAATCCTAAACACCAAGGAGAAAAGTGCATAATAGAAAGGGAAAGTTGTCCAGGATCCTGTGTTCATATGTGGCAGGGCCAAGATTCAAACCCCCATGCCCAAAATTTCAAGCCTCAAAACTCACCCTTGTCTGTACTTGGAAAAGAAAACTCATTCCCTCTTCAATGGCTGTAAGTTTTTACATAAAACTATGGTTTATACTGTACAATTTCCCACATAAGAATTACATAATATTGCTAAAGGTTAAGCTTGATGCAAAGCCTCAGGATATTGATTGGGCCCAGTCTCAAGCAGAATATTGCATTTGGCATCAGTTATCTGTATATGCGGCTTTCCAGGCGGCTCAGTGGTAAAGATTCAGCCTGCCAGTGAAAGAATTGCAGGTTCTATCCCTGGATCAGGAAGATCCCTGGAGAAGGCAATGGCAACCTACTCCTTTATTCTTGCCTGGAAAATCCCATGGACAAAGGCGCCTGATGGGCTACAGTCCATGGGATCACAAAAAGAGTCAGACACAAGTTAGTAACTAAACAACAACAATGATCTGTATATGGAGTAGAGATTGCCTGCAAATATAGCAACCAAGGATTGTTCCCATTTCTGTAAATTCCTGCCACATTTACCACCAAGACATAGAGTCTGTGTCCCTCCTCTGGAATCTGGGCTGGCCTGGGACTTGTTTTAACCCATAGAATGCAGCTGAAGTGATGCTGGGTAACTTCCAGGCCTTGAAGCTTCCATTATTTTTAGAATCCGGTCACCACATAAAGAAACTCAGATCAGACTACTGAGTTGAGAAGAAACTCCATGGAGAGAAAGAGAGGCTTGGTTTGGCCCAAACCATCCAACCACTCAGCTAAGTCAGCAGATGACTGAAGTCATCTGCGTGGTCCAGCCTGAGTGGAGTTCCTCGCTCAGTGCACCAGAAATGACCCCAAACAACAACATGTGGGAACCACCCCATCCAAACCAGCCAGCCCACACCATCTTGAGAAATCACTGTTTGTTGCTCTTATCGGTTGCTAAGTTCCATGGTAGTATTTTTTTTTTAATGTAGCAATAGGTCACTGAAACATGGAGGGAAAGATTTGTAAAAAGACAAACAAAAATTAAAAATAAACACATACATAAATACAAGCTGACAAGTGCTAGGAGTGGGATTGCATTAAAATATTACAGCATGCTTATATTGGATTGTCACCCCCAAACTTGCAGAGGGATAGCCAGAAACTCTACAAGCTTTTAAAGAGTATCATGGGTGGCGGGAACAACACAGATTCAGAATAATAAAAAATAATTTAAAGTGTCAAATGCGATACCTATGCACTGAGTTAAATACCACACTCTGCTGCGCTGCTAAGTCACTTCAGTCGTGTCCGACTCTGTGTGACCACATACATGGCAACCCACCAGGCTCCATTGTCCCTGGGATTCTCCAGGCCAGAACACTGGAGTGGGTTGCCATTTCCTTCTCCAATGCGTGAAAGTGAAAAGTGAAGGTGAAGTTGCTCAGTCGTGTCCAACCCTCAGCAACCCCAAGAACTGCAGCCCACCAGGCTCCTCCATGCATGGGATTTTCCAGGCAAGAGTACTGGATTGGGTGCCATTGCCTTCTCTGAAATACCACGCTCAGGTGTGGCTTAAAAAGTGTTGTTTAGAATAGTCACAAAAATGTGCATTTAGAATTTCAAACTGAGCTTCTCTGGTGGCTCAGTGGTAAAGAATCCCCCTGCCGACGCAGGAGAAACAGGTCAAGGAGGATCCCACATGCCGGTTGTTGCTGTTGTTAGTCGCAAACACACATACTGAGCCTGTGCTCTAGAGACCGGAAACTACAACTATTGAGCCCACGTGTCACAGCTGCTGAATCCTGAGTGCCCTAGAGCCCATGCTGGGCAACAAGAGAAGCTAGCCGAGGAGAAGCCCACGCACCTCAGCTAAGAGTCGCCCCCCACTTGCTGCAACGGGAGAAAAGCCCACACAGCAATGAAAACCCAGGACAGCCATACCTAAATACATAATAAAAAAAAGAAAAAAGACCCAAACCTCTCAAACTTCCTCCAGCCTATAGGTAAAAGCCACAAGATACGAGGGTTACTCCTCTCATCCCACCAACTCCCTTCCTGCCAAGTGGGACCGGTCATGAGCCAAGTTTACTTCTAGGTGTCTCTTTAAAGAAGCCAAATTTCCCGACTTCTCTTTTTCACAGCCTGTGTTGGCCTGGTGAGTGAAATGGACTTTTGCCTAAATGCCTCACCGTAAACTCCCTCCTTTCCTTTCGTTAGATACATTTACCCTTTTGAGCGTTTTTAAGTGTACAGTCTGGTGATTTAAGTACATTCCCATTGTTGTATAATCAGCACAGTCTTCCACCTCCAGAACTCTTTTCATCTTGAAAACCTGAAAGTCTGTACCCATTGAGCAATAACGCTACATCCTCCCTCTTATCTCTCTCTGGTCCATTGCAACTCTTCTGCATTCTAAGAGTGTGATTACTTTAAAACCTTATAGAAGCAAAATAGTATCATTTTAAAAGCTGGCATGCCCCCAGATTTTGCGACACTGCACTTGATACATAGGGCTTCCCTGGTGGCTCAGATGGTAAACAATCTGCCTGCAATGCAGGAGATCCAGGTTCGATTCCTGGATCAGAAGATCCCCTGGAGAAGGAAATGGCTACCCACTCCAGTATTCTTGCCTGGAGAATCCCATGGATGGAGGAGCCTGGCGGACTGTGCATTTTGTGTGGACAATATACATTTGATACATAACAAACACCATCTATACAAAATGAGTGGTTTAATTTACCATGAAACATATGTGAAATACAATGCAATCATTATAACAAATGTATGTTTACTAAAAGGACTCAAGTTTTCCATCTATTGCTACTTTTCTAGCAACATGTAAGAAAATTACAGATGCCACAAAAATTTGAATTTTCAATTGATGTCTTTATTCTACTCCCTAGGATGTTCTGATTTGAACTAGATCGTTTAATAGATCTTTCAGTGTGGGAAAATTTGGCACTTTTGTCTCAGTTATAAATCATATTAAATAATATACTGAATATGGCAAACCACATCTAAAATATGTGATGGACTCATGACTGCCAAGAAAACTACTTGCCCTGAAAGTATGTACAAATGTGTATTATAAACAATTATTAAGATTATTACTGGTTCTTCAGAAAAATAGCTTATTATTCTGTCTTATAAAGTATTACTGGCTAGAAAAATTTCTGACTCAGCATCATCATCTAAAAAATACTTTTTTCAAGTCTAATATGGCAAGGTTACCTATTTGTAATGCCAAGCAAAAATGCAGAAGCCAGAACTCAGCTTAAACACACACACACATATACACCCCCTGACACACATATCTTACATAAACATGATACACATGTCTGTGAGATATTTTTAAATATATTAATCAGACCTTCGGAGAAAATAATTTTTTTATAGCCACAGAGAAAATGGAAAAGTGTGACTGCACCCCTAACATTCATATAATTCTAAGTAAATGAATGAATAATCCTCACATTAAGTCATCTAAAAACACTTCTAAGTCTCATAAAAAAAAAAAAGTCCACCAGAAAAAATTCTCTGAGAAGGAACTAAATTAATACCAACCAAATTTTATATTTTCCTAAAGCATAATTGCTTCAGTCTGTAACTTCAATCTTTGATTAAGAACCAAATACAAAAATCCTTTAGTCCAAGATGAAAGGATTCACTGTGACTGTGGTATTTTTATTAAGCACTAAGATCTCTAGTTACATTAAATTGAAATGCATTGTTTGCTCTGATTTGAGCCAAGCCACAGGAATATGGGTAACAAAATATCAATCAATGGTTAGTATTGCATTAAGACCTGTCCTCTAGTGGATTTAGTGGTCACTAAAGATAATTCAGCAACACTCCAGGAGGCCAAAAATCCCATGTAACTACAGGATGTCTACAAACCCACAAGTAGCAAACCAAGCAGAATAAAAGGAAACAATACCTACTCCATGCATTGTTGCCATTCTTGTGTGTTCTTTTTGTAGAGGACTCCAAAAGATGAGAGTCCTCATCTTTTGAGATGTTTCGGGAGCATCACCGACTCAGTGAACATGAATTTGAGCAAACTCTGGGAGATAGAGAAGGACAGGGAAGCCTGACATGTTACAGTTCACGGGGTCGCAAAGAGTCAGATAGGACTTAGCAACTGAACGACAACACATGCTCTCTTAAATTCGTTGAACCTTTTCCCTAACGTGTACTAATTTCAACATCACCTGTCCAAAGAAAAAGTTAGAAACATTAGAATCCCAGACAATGCCACTGACTTTCAAACCCTCCGGCCTGTGTGACCTGTGCAAGGCTGTGTGTGCCAAATGCCTTTCCTTGGCACACCTGTGACATAGATAGGGAAGGGAATCTATCTATTTACCCAAATGAGCATGATACAAGTTCATGAACTTGATATAATTTTAGGTCATTTTCTATTGCAGTTTGTTCAGTCTCAACCCCCTACCACCCCTGCCCCACCCAAATTTGTTACATCTGAGCTATTCTGAACTTGTATCCTGATTAAGTATCAAAGGACATTTATGAATCCCTAATCTCTTCATTTCTTGCACTTTTATTTTGAAATGTTTCTTGTAGAATTGCTGCAGCCTCGATGAGGTTTGGTACATATTTTTAAGTGTAATTTATTTACCCAGAGAAGTTCTGCTCAAATATAGCATCTGGTATTTTGTTCTATCCAATAGTCAAAATTTCCATCTCTATTCATGAAGCAAACGCCAGGGAAATTGCTCACTTCACTTTCAAAAGGACAGGAGTTGGGGATTAAACCTTCAGTTTCTATCAGTTCAGTTCAGTTCACTCACTCAGTCGTATCCGACTCTTTGCAATCTCATGGACTGCAGCACACCAGGCTTCCCTGTCCATCACCAACTCCTGGAGCTTACTCAAATTCATGTCCATTGAGTCAGTGATACCATCCAACCATCTCATCCTCTGTCATCCCCTTCTCCTCTTGTCTTCAATCTTTCCCAGTATCAGGATCTTTTCCAGGGAGTCAGTTCTTCATGTCAGGTGGCCAAAGTATTGGAGTTTCAGCTTCAGCATCAGTCCTTCCAATGAATATTCATGACTGATTTCCTTAGGATTTAGTCTCTGTAGATTCTAAAATAATACCAGCTTCCTAAATTCCCTTTCTCTTTTGTACCTCCAGGACACCCCTCCCTGACCCCATTATTGAGATGGGAAATTTGGGTTGGATTTGAAGTCAGACAGATGAATTTATTAATAGTCTGTCCCTAGCTGCTAAGTGACCTTAGGCAAGTTGCTTCCTCTGTCCAAGCCAGTTTCCACCCCATAAATGAAAACAATAACAATTCCCTGACAAAGTCTGCATTTTTTTCTTTAGTAGTGGAAAACATTTAGTATGGTTTTTAGTATGGGAGATAAAACTCATTTGCCATATATGGTCTCAGAGAATTCTTGAATGCCCCACTGTCCCACTTATCTGACTGCAAAACTTTGAGGAGATATGCTTTTCAGTTCCCAGGTGCCACTAATGCAGGAGACATAAGAGATGCATGCTCGACTCCTGGGTTGGGAAGATCCCCTGGAGAAGGACATGGCAACCCCCTCCAGTTTGCTTGCCTGGACAATCCCATGGACAGAGGAGCCTGGCAGGCTACAGCCCACAGGGTCGCACAGAGTCAGGCACAACTGAAGTGATTTAGCAAGCAGCACATGCGCTCATCAGTTCAGACTGCCAACTGTCCTGGAACTTTGCATGGCCTTACTTTGGTTCTCCCTAAAACTCTTGGGACCCATCTTTGCAAGCCTCTGTTGTTATTTTTTGTACTACAGCTTCACGTACAGCTTTTCTGACTCACAGGAGATGACACCTTGTGTCTCCTCACCCCCTTGCCACTATTCAACCCATCAGACCTGTCATCTCTCCGTCACCAATGGTAGACCTAAGTAGTCAAGCTTATCACAGGTCTATTTACCTTCTTCCAGGAATCCAGAAGCCACATGGCTTATCATTAACTGTCTGTACCTCTGTCTTAACCTAAACTACTTATTCTCTCAAATGCTTAATTCATTTGCCAATTTTTTTCTCTCAGTTCTTTATTGGAGACATAACTTTAACTTATTTCTTATATGTAATCACTATTGTACCTGTTGTGCAATCTTGTCTGTTTTTTGTTTTTGTTTTTGTTTTACTTTTTGGCCACACCTGGCAGCATATGGGATCTTAGTTTCATAACTAGGGATCAAACCCACACCCCCTGCCTTGGAAGGCAGAATCTTAATCACTGGATCAGGGAAGTCTCTGCCTTTTGTTTTGTTTTGATGGAAGAAATGTTTACATATTGAGGTATAAGGAAGTCATTCTGGCTTATACATGTGTTGGCTTGAACTTTATGCTGCCTAGACTAGACTGTCTTCTGTTCTGTTGAACATGCATTGCTCATCTACTGTAACCATTAAAGAAAAGAATGTATTTAAAAATCAAAATAGAATAACTGCGATTCAGGCATTCAAAATGGAGCCAAGTGTCCATTGTGGATGTGAGTTCAGCCATATTCCTACATCACTGAGAACTTGAATTTTCCAAACTGTATCAAGGACATCACCAGCTGTTCTCAAAATTATATCTGCCAACAGCTGCCAGCTACAGCCTTAAGGTCTCAAGATCTCCCTGTGTAACCACACAACTGTATCAGACCCCAACCAATCCTTACTTAATAAGCACTCTTACTTCTTGCCAGCTCCAATTATAACTCTCGTAAGTAACTGTAACCTTGTGATTTTTGCCTTTGCAACTCTCCCTGCTCCCCAATTTGCAGTCTGATGGAACACAATTAAAGCGCTTCTTGAATCTGTGTCTCCTGGGCGATGGCTCTCAGTTTGGCTAGAATGAAATACTATTCTCATTATAGATTATTTACTGATTATTTCCACCCATAGTTTGTTCATTTGTTTGTTGTTGTTAAGTTCTATCATATCTCTCTGAAAACCTCTCATACGAGGTGGGTCATTTTCCCTACCAAAGGGCTTAACATATAATCCATTTCAGAGGCTTCTTAGGGAATTCTAGTGCATTTCCTAAAGCAAGAATTGAGTATACCCAGTATCAAAATAATGACAAGCAAACAAAATATTTCCCCAAATATTTTACTGAGTCTCAGAATTAATTTGCTGTATAGGATAACTTTAAGTCTTCTGAGAGATTTTGAATAACTTTTACTTTCAAGAAAATACACACTGCCTGGCAAACACTAACCTATTATCTACTGCTATAATTTTATCATTTCAAGAATGTTATATAAATGGAATCATATGGTATCTAACCTTTTGGAACTGGCTTTTTCACTCAGCTTAGTGCCCTTGAGATTCACCAATTTGTTATCCTTAAGGATAGGTGGATGGCATCACCAACTCAATGGACATGAATTTGAGCAAGCTCCAGGAGTTGGTGATGGATGGGGAAGTCTGGTGTGCTGCAGTCCTTGGGGTCGCAAAGAGATGGACACAACTGAGCGACTGAACTAACTAAGGATAGGATAGGTGGGGGCAGAGACATAAGGAGGCCAGGGTAGTTAAAGAAGGGCAGTCTGAGGAATCCTTGTGGCAGAAGAAGAGTTTTATTTCTTGACTGGGTTGTTGGATACATGAACCAACACAGATGATGAAATTACATAAACTAAATACACACACAAGGGAGTTATCACTAAAATAGGGGAAATCCAAATAAGATCAGGTATCCATCCACACTGATACCCTGGTTTTGACATTGCACTAAGATTTTGTAAGATGTTACCATTTGATTTTACCAACTGGGATGAGGGTATACCAGATCTCTCTTTTATTTCTTACTACTACATGTGAATCTAAAATGATCTCAAAATAAAAGGTTTTAGAATACACAAGAGTCATTTAGACAGCAGTCTTGAAAAATCATGTAATTTGAATGTCAGTTTTTTAAAAAGCTGGAAGAACTTTGCACCTGTCATTTTAAAGATTTCAAGTAATACACATTATGTGAGGTGCCTAAGGCAATTTTATCTTTAGCTTCTGAGATAAAAGTGGTTCTACTATTATACACAGACATCATGGAGACTAATTCTACAAAGATCCCAAGGGAAAGATGGACATGTTAGTTTCCTAGGGCTGCCCATAACAAATGACCAAAACCTAGGTGGTTTAACAGCAGAAATTGATTATCTCACAGTTCCAGAGGCTGGAATTCAGAAAACAGGGCCGACAGGGTTGAAATCACTCTGGAGGGTCTAGGAGAGAATTCCTTTCTTCTTCCAGCTTCTAGTGGCTTCCGGTATTCCTTCCAGCTCTAATGGTTTCCGGTATTCCTTAGCTTGTGAATGTATCACTCTAATCAGTGTGTCTATCTTCACCTGTCCCTTTCCTTTTCTCTCTGTGTTTTCTCTTTGTGTCTTATAAGGATACTTGTTTTTGTGTTTAGGGCCAAATAATGCAGTATACTCTTATCTCAAGATCCCTAATTTATTAGGTTGGTGCAAAAGTAATTGTAGTTGGTACAAAAGTCAACCACAAGTATGTTTGTACCTCAATTGCTATTGCTTTCGCACCAATCTAATAAGACATTTACAAAGGAATTTTTTCCAGGCTTTTCCCAAATAAGTCACCTTTGCAAGTGCAGGGACTGGTTGGGATGTGGATATATCTTTCAGGGGGGCACAATTTAACCTATGAGCAATAATTAACTTATCCATTCATTCTTATTCTTTCAAGAATATTCCTTGAACTCCTAAATAAGAATATAACATTATCCCAGGAAAGATGATCCATGTACCATGGCATCTATGAATAACTTGTAGTCACATTATAGGGAAAACACTTGCCAAAGCTAAACGACAGTAGCTATAAGAAGTGCGTAAATACAAGTGAGAAGGGGAGTCAAGTACAAGAAATTCAAGAAAGCTAGTCCATTGTAAACTGGTATTAGGTAGATTTCTCATGAGCTATATGAAATAAATAAAAATAGCTTAAGTGAGTGAAAGTCACTCAGTTGTGCCTGACTCTTTGCAACCCCATGCACTATACAGTCCATGGAATTTTCCAGGCCAGAATACTGGAATGGATAGCCTTTCTCTTCTCTAAGGGATTTTTGCAACCCAGGGATTGAACCCAGGTCTCCTGCATTTCAGGTGAATTCTTTACCAGCTGAACCACAAGGGAAGTCCAGAAATACTGGAGTGGGTAGCTTTTCCCTTCTCCAGGGGATCTTCCTGACCCAGGAATTGAACCTGGGTCTCCTGCATTGCAGGTGAATTCTTTACCAACTGAGCTATCAAGAGAAGCCCAAATAGCTTAAACTGGGCCTTAAAAGGCAGTGGGCTTCAGGGTTGAAGAAAAATGTGGGCAAAATTATCGTGGTGGAAATGACCTCAGTACTCAAATGTAAGTATGAAGGAAGTAAAATTAATGAGGGGAAATGGCTGATATTGAGGGAAGTTTTACATTGAGGTTAGATCCCAAAGGATTGTGAATGTAATAAAGGAAATTTATGATAAGGAGAACCATGGATGTTTCTTAAAAGAGGGTGACAATGATGGATTTTGTGAAACTCTGACAGGAAAGTGCCCCAAATGAGAGTTGCTGGGAGCTTTGGCATGACACTCACAAGAAGAGACAAAGTTCTGAGCTTACCTGGCAAAGGTGGGAATCAAAAGAAACTGACGATTATGGAAGATACCCAAGGCAGGCTTTACAGGGGAGCACTCAGGCACACAGAGCCTCTATTAGTCAGGGTTCTCCCAGAAAGACAGCCAACAGGATAATATATGTAACTGGCTCATGCTTTTATGGAGGCTAAGTCCCCAAATCTTCAGGATGAGCTGGCCAGCTAGGCACCCAGAAGAGCCACCAGCATAGTTCCTGTCCCAAGGCCTGAAGATTTAAGCCCCGGGCAGAGTCTGAAGGCAGAAAAATGCTGCTTTCCCAGTTTGGAGGCAGTCAAGCAGGATGAAACCTCTTACTCAGTGAAGGGTTAGCCTTTTTTTCTAAACAAACTTCACCCTAGTGGATAAAACCCACTTACATTAGAGAGGGCAATCTGCTTTACTCCTGTCTACAGATTACAATGGGGCTTCCCAGGTGGTGTAGTGATAAAGACTTGAAAGAGACACTAGAGACATGGGTTCTATTCCTAGGTTAGAAGGATCCCCCGGAGAAGGAAATGCTAACCCACTCCAATATTCTTGCCTGGAAAATTCCATGGAAAGAGGAGCTTCGTAGGCTATAGTCCATGGGGTTGTGAAGAGTCAGACATCACTGAGCACCCAAAGAGAGATCTGAATGATGTTAATTTCCTTTTGTTTTTGGCTGGGTTAGCCTTCCGTTGTGGAGAGAGGGTGTTTCTCTAGTTGCAATGTATGGGCTTAATTGCCCTGGGACATGTGGGCTCTTGGGCATCCCCCGTGGCTCACTGGTAAAGAATCTGCCTGCCAGTGCAGGAGACACAGGTTCAATCCCTACGTCAGGAAGACCCCTGGAGAAGGAAATGGCGACCCACTCCAGTATGCTTGCCTGGACAGTCACATGGACAGAGGAGCCTGGCGAGCTATAGTCCAGGGGGTCACAAAAGAGTCAGACACGACTTAGATACAAAATGAAAACACAACGTTGGATCTTGGTTCCTCGACCAGGGATTGAAATGGCATTCCCACATGGGACCACTGGACCACCAGGGAAATCCCTGAAATGTTAATTTCATCCTAAAACCATCTCATGCTAACACCCAGAATAATGTTTCATCAAATATCTGGGCACCAAAATGACCCAGTCAAATTGACATACTCAATATATAGGACTAACCATCATAGGGCCCCACAGTCACAAGGACCCTACTTGCAATTTAATGCTCTGTGGTCACTGTCTTTAAATTCTTGACAATTTTATTTTCGAATCTGTGTTTTGTAAGTGAAATCTGATGGGTCAAGGAAGCAAGTTTCAGATGTTTGGAGTCACTGTTCATTTGTAATACCACCCATGTCCCCAGGCCTCCTTATTGCCCCAGAGTGGGTTTCCTACCACCAGACTCACCCCTACCCGTGGCATCCTAGGCTGTGCCTAGCTTTCTCACCTTGCCCTGGCAAAGTGATCACTACTCCCTCCACCCCAGTGAGGCCTCCTGCTGGCACAGAGAGCATTACAGATGCATGTGCATGCTCCACCACATCTCACAGAGGGCCTGCAAGCCCAGCCCCCAGCTGGCAGGGGCACGGCGTTTTCAGCGGGCAGTCCCACTGGAGAAGCTCTCTCGTTCCTCCAGGCCCTAAGCATGTCCTGGCACAGAGGCTGCAATCCCACGGTCATCATCCACTGGGGATTTGGGCAGAGAGCTTCCCTCGTCTCAGCTGGGGCCTGGAATGTGATCTAGCAGCTAATGGGACAGTGGGCCTGGCTGCTAGTGGTCATGAGCCGGGGCTCAAGTGACCCTAAGTTGAGGGAGTGCTTCATTGAATCACGAAAATAACACCAGGACAGAGTGAAAGAGAAAGACTGCTTAGTTCCTTTCACAGTAGCTTTTTTCTGCTTTTTGAACAAGGCGCAGCTTTTTTATTTTGCACAAATGATGTCGTAGGTTGAGAAATACCATACATAGAAACCAGACAAGCTTCAGGATTGAATGGATGTGAAACCTTGCAGAAATGAAATGCACCAAAATTATGATTTTAGATGACAGAGAAGTTGGAAAGCGCTGTTGCCAGAAATTACCAGTTAGAAACAAAGCTAATCCCGGAGGAAGGCGATCAGACATGTTAGGTATTGGGTTGTCCACAAAGTTCATTTGTTTTTTCCATCCTTTTGGCCAACCCAATATTATGCAATGTGAACCTGAGTGGACAGTAAGCCTCCAGGGCTAAGATTTGGGACGCTTCTTGCTGAGTGGTCCTTGACAGTTTTCTTGTTCTTGGCTCTAAAGCTGTGGTACTGTTTCCTAACCTAGACACCCCTCCTTCCACAAAAGCTTCTAATCTCCCACCTTCCCCAAAGCTGCTCTTTGCATGTTGCAGCAAAGCCGATTTAGCTTAGGAGAGGTCATGTGTGGGCATCTCAGGAATGAGGGAAAAGCTTAAGTGGTTGCTGTGACATCTGTATGTTATTGTAAAGCACTTCAGATTTGAGAATGTGATAACACATTTGTTTAAGTTTGAGCTGGACTTTAATCAGTGCCTTAATCAGAAATAGACAAGTTTGGGGTTACCTGTTCACATTTGAGAAAGGTAGCTCCCTAGAAGCAGCTATACTGCAAGGATGACAGTTGTGTTATTCCCATCACCACCACAGACTTTGCTGATTAGTACAACAAATGTTACAAACTGTATTTACTCACTGGCAGAATTAGTGGCTCTGTGATATATGTATTAGAAGCAACATGTTTTTACCATTCCATGCCCATTGGATGATCAAGATATAAGGCTCTAGTAGCTTGTATTCTGGGCTTCCCGGGTGGCACCAGAGGCAAAGAACCTGCCTGCCAATGCAGGAGACATGAGGGATGTGAGTTCGACTCCTGGGTCGGGAAAATCCTCTGAAGAAGGAAATGGCAACTCACCCCAGTATTCTTGCCTGGAGAATCCCATGGACAGAGGAGCCTCACGGGGTACATAGGGCTGCAAAGAGTCAGACATACCTGAAGTGACTTAGCACATAGGCATATACCTTGTATTCTGAAAGATGATCCCCAAAGTAATATTTCCGCCTCCAGAATTTTGTATCAGAATCAAATGAATCTCTTAAGAAAGTTGTGTTAAAACCTCTTCAGAGTACAGAGAACTGGTATTTCACAGAGTTTATAGAAGCGTTTGTGTCAACAGTCTTATCTTGTTTTGTGCCCATGTCGCTAATAAACCTTTGTTTAATAAATGTATATATGGCAGATTTTGATCTAAGGCTTGCTTTCATTATACACTGTTGACAAGTTTGTAGGTTATTAGCCTTCAATTACCTGTCTTGGCAACTATCAGTAACTATAACAGATAATCTAAATGATGTAATGAGCAAATTGGGTTAAGGCAGGCTTAAACCTTTCATAAACTCATGGATCAGCCACATGCAGACATTCAAGGGGCACAGGTGATCCAGTTGGATTTCATGAGTCCAGAGTCTAATGGAAATTTGTGCAGTGAGCTTCAAAAAGAAAAGGCTGAGAATCTTTCAAAACTGAAAAATTAAAGGAAAGGAATGAGTCATCTTGGTTTTGAAAAGATCTTCTTAGCAATGTCAAAGCACAAATATCTAGAAAGAAGAAAAAGAGGAAATGTTGAAAAAGAATTTTAATTTCCTGGAGATGTTGATCTGTCTTTGTAAACAAACCAAAAGAAAAAGAGAGAGAGAGAGAGAGACATGGAGATTAAAAAAAATATCAGGAGAGTCCAGAAATATTCAATGTAAAATTAAGTTGTCCTCTTTGTTAGCTCCTTTTCTTGTCAAATTCTTTGCCTCTCTGTACAGATGAGTATCTGATGAAAACCATAGATCTTTTTCCCTTGAAAAAGTATTGAAAGAAAGTATACAAGTGCTTAGCCCAACAAAGGGGCCACCTGCTCTGTAAGCAGCAATCAAGTATTTTCTGAGAACTTGTGGTTTCCTTTGACTTCTTTCAATCTCCTTAGAAGGAAGTCATGGTTTAAAAACAGCATTTTCCCTTTTTGACATGCCTATCATTTTAGAAGATATAGGGACCTCCTGAAGCCCATCCATAAACATCAGACTGCAGTCACCTGAACAACTCTCTCAATTACCAACAGATTGCTCAGCAAACTACCCCATTGGCCAGATTTCCTACTGTATCTCCTATTTCCTTTTCAAGTACCAATTAGCATCCTTAAGGTAAAATGAATTTGGTGGACTGGGAGTAAGACTGCTTCTCATATAACACTCTTAAAATACTTTTCTACAACTTACAGTGCAAAGGATATCATGTTCAGAATTTCATTTTATAGAGTTAACATTTTATGAAAGCTTTCATAAAGGCTATACTGCAAAGGCTAAGTGGTTGGTTATTAACACACATTTGACCGATCGTATTGAAAAAGAATTACTAAGCATACCTGATATGCTAGGTTTGGTTTAATCATTTTGATAAACTTTCAGACTACTAAAAGTCAATCCTTGACATCTTTGTACTTTTTGCATAGTCACTTTCCATTGTCAAGTCTCAGTGACTTTAAATAGGCAGTGGAATTACATTTAACGGGTAATATTCAATTCTCTATTGCTCTTAACAGGTCCTTTATGGAAAAACAAAAGGAGAATGTAGATAGAGAGACACAATCTGACAATAACCCACCTCCCAGCACACACCGCCATTAAAATCTAGATCCTGAGGCTCATTTTACCACCGTTAACTTCTGCTTCCTCCATAGATCCCATTCATCACTTCCCTCTGTGAATTCTATACATATTGCCACACCATAAACCAATCCTTAGGCTATTTTTACTCCCTGCTTCTTCTCATCTCTGTAGGAGAAGAAAAAATTCTTTCATCCTGGGCAACTTCTGGGCAAGTTGTATTATAATATGATAAAATGACTTCGTTAAGAGGCTAAGAGAAAAACTGAAATGAAGAAAAGTTAACAGAGAAACAGGGATGGGCATCACAGAGCAGAATGGCAGATTTTAAAGCAAATCAAGAGCTTCCCCTGGGGGCTCAGAGCTGAAGAAGCCACCTGCCAGGGGAGGAGACAGGCGTTTGTTTGATCGCTAATCAGGGAAGATCCCACGTGCCTCAGAGCAACTAAGACTGGGCACGCAACCACTGAGCTCCTGCCCTAGAGGCCAGGCGCCACCTCTACTGAAGCCTGCATGCCCTAGGGCTGGTGCTCAGCAACAAGAAAAGTTAGCACAATGAAAAACTTGTGTGCCGCAACTAGAAACAGCTCCCACTCTTCGCAAGCAGAGAAAGCCCGTCTCTGACGTCTTTGTGTTGTCCCCATAGCTAGATAAGGTAAGTGAGTCAGTGGGGATCTCTGTCCCTCCAGGAGCCTGCTTTTTCATTTTCTTTTTGAATTAATGCTCTTGTCTGTCACCTGGCACGGGGCTGGTCTCCAACTCTGCGTAACTCTCACTTTCCTAAGAGCTCTGCGCCCAACTCCTAAAGAAATCTTCTACCACATGACTTTAGACCGCCTTGGCTTCTCCCACCTTTTCTTCTTTATTATAACTACATCTAAATTTTTTTCATCTTATTTTAGTGATTTCTCCCTCTCAATACCAAAATATTTCTCCTACATGAAAATTAATCCAGAGCCTAGGAAGAGAAGGAGCCCTTGTTTAGGAAGACGGTCAGACATTAAGATGAGCTCAGCTCTAGGATGTGGATTCTTCACTACTTGCCTGGGGAAATATCTTGGCCTAATCTTTTGGCAGCCGCTCGGCTTCTGGCGATGCCATCTTTTTGAAAGACTATCTCTCGTCTGTCAATTTTCTTTCAAATGCTCATACCCTAATTTATTTTAGTGCTGGTTTCAAATTTCAGATATCTTACTTCATCTTAGTTGGTCTGTGACATATATGTGATCAATCAATATGCCCACACCCAATAAGCACCTAATCTATCTTCCCAGATGCTGGTTGATGACTCCTTTTTCAGAAGTGGTTTATCATTCTACTAGGATGGGCTTTTCTGTTCCTTCGTCTTCTTTGTCTCTTCCATTTGGGTTCCCCATGGTCTTTAAGGAAATTGTTCAATATTAGCAAGAGAAAGTTCTTTTAGTTACCCTAATAATGCCTGTGAGAATCCATTCACTGAATATGTTTATTTGATATCTATTTGTACCAAGTACAGCTGAAAGAACTGGGAATTCAGAGAAGAATATGTAAAAATCCAAGTCCTCAAAAAGCTTACAATACAATAGAGACAGATTTGAGGTAAGAAGGGATTTGAAACTGTAATTTCCAAGGCAGGAAACTTTGATCAACTTTGCAAGCTCAAGGGCAGAGGCCAAAGTCAATACCTGAAGGAAATGTAATAGAAAATGAAGGAGAAAGGATAGCTCAGGGAGGGACAAGCCTTCCAGTGCCTCCAAGAAGGTGAACTTGGCATTGACTGAAGTGTACCCTCAGGAAATAGTGAATATGAGTTTGTATCAGCCTCTAATACAACTCTATTTGCCATCTTTAGAATTTTTTAAAAAGGTAATCAATTAAGTGAAATCTATGTATTTTCCTAATCATCATAGATCAAAATCGAGAGAGATTACACAATATCAGAAAATAATAAATTTTTAGAAATAAGAAATGGAGATTGTTATCTCACAGCATATGTGGACATAAAAGATGAAATTAAAGCATATAATCAATCAGAAGGTTACTTGAATCAAGAACTAGGCTAATTTATTATAATTACTTAAAGCTATGTTTTGTTTTGTTTTCTATTTCCACATGGGAGACATTTTAAAGGAAGGAGAATAATAAAGGTTAATAATATCTACTTTTTAAAAAATTATGTCTTTCAATTCACTATTAACATATTTCAATGACTATGTTTAACTCCTGATCCCATAATTTATGAGGAAGTGAATGAGATGAATGAGATAAATTCATCTTTGTCAATAGGATCTGGAAAACAGGCACATTGGACCTGACAATCTGTGCAGGATTAACAAAACACACCTATATCACTAAGATTTTGAACAAAGTAAAGATATATTAGTATTTATATTTTTGATAGTGTTTCTTATATTTCAACAGTTTTTGTTGTCAATTACACATGTGAAGTTTGTTTTGAAGTTCAACAGAAATGAAAGGAGGTAAACTTTTATCCTCCAATTTAAAAGCTAATTAGTGTTCATAGGTTGTATGTTTTTCATTCCTATTTACTAGATTTATCATTAAAGTTATACAACATTGGCTCTCTTTCTTAAAGCATTTGCTTAGGGAAATACTTGTCATTTACTTATAGAAATAAAGTAAATCTTCTATTTTCTTTCTCTGATTGTTTATTTACTCACCTTAACTTGTGGGCTTCCTGGGTAGCTCAGCTGGTAAAGAATCCACCTGCAATGTAGGAGACCCCGGTTCAATTCCTGGGTTGGGAAGATCCCCTGGAGAAGGGATAGGCTCTACTCCAGTATCTTGGGCTTCTCTTACCAGACAGTCGAGAATCTGTCTACAATATGGGAGACCTGTGTCTGATCCTTGGATTGGGAAGATCCCTGGAGGAGGGCATAGCAACCCACTCCAGTATTCTTGCCTGGAGAATCCTCATGGCAGAAGAGCTACAGTCTACAGTCCATGGGTTGCAAAGACTCAGACACAACTGAGCAACTAAGCATAGCACCATAACTTGCACCAACCTAAAGGAACCCCACATGTACACGAGGACCAGGTAGACACCTAGGAGAGTTTATTTGGCTAACTCAGTGCACAAGCAGATTTTTCCACTTAGATTCTCTCTAAACAGTGTGGAACCCACACCCTTCTCAATAAAGTACTTCGTCATCCAACCACACATTGATGTCTGGCTCAGATGGTAAAGCGTCTGTCTGCAATGTGAGAGACCTGGGTTTGATCCCTAGGTTGGGAAGATTCCCTGGAGAAGGAAATGGCAACCCACTCCAGTACTCTTGCCTTGAAAATCCCATGGATGGAGGAGTTTGGTGCAGGCTACTATCCATGGGGTCACAAAGAGTTGGGCACAACTGAGCGACTTCACTTTCATACATGAAATACGGTAAAGAGAATATAAGCTTGAGAACCAAAGGAGAACTTTAATTTTGAAGAGAAAAAGAGGAACAAAGAAGGGGTTAGAGACTGGATGGGGATGTAAGGCTCAGTGTCTGGTGGAGGAACAACCAGGCATTTATCAATTACTTTCACTTGATGCTAAAAGAAGAATTACAATTTGTGTTTACATGTGTCACCAGTCTAACCTCTGCCTCCATCTTCACATCACCTTCTTCTCTGTGTCTGCCTTCTTCTCTGTCTGTCTCCTGTAAGGATACTCATCATTGACTTTGGGGCCTAATTGCATAGATAATTGGATATTTTATTTCCTCATCTCGAGATCCTAATCATATCTGCAAAACTCTTTTTCCAAATAAGGTAATAGTCACAGATTCTGGGGATTAGGTCATGGATGTATCATTTTGGGAGCTTCCATTCAACCCACTAAATTTCAATATCTATTTAAGTTTTTGTTTCACAGATATACCTTGAACTTTATATCAAGTATATTAGACTCAAATTTTAAGATTAAAAATTCTAATCTACAGTAAAGATTTGCTTTTCATGGAGTAAGAGACTCCTCACCTTAGACTCTTGGCAGCTGTCAATGACTGCTGTCAATTTTGTGGATGCTGTACTTTAATTTTTTTTTTTTAAAGATCAATTTTTTAAAAATAAAAAAATACATAGACCTGTAGTCTCTGTGTTTACTGATGCTCTTAGTACTCCCAGGTAAGAGCATACAGTGACCACCTTAGCTAGTTTTCAGGTTTGTTTGGCCCCTGACCCTGAGTTTTTATTTTGTCAGAAAATATTTTTCACAAATTGGCACAGTCTAGAATTAAAACGCAATTAAAAAATAACAAATTTTTCTTACAGATATTGTCACCACTAACTTAAATGTTCAACTCTTTTTGCTAGTTTTTTTTGGTATATGAAATTCATCCCATCCAGAACACATACGCACACACACACATACACACACATAAACACACACATACACACATAGACACACACACATATACACATGGATATACACACATACACCCGTATTCATACATATATGCAAACACATTTATAGCATACACATACACTAGAATTCAGTTTTCAATGTCATTCTTTTGGTATTTTTTAATTAGTATCAGTTTTCCCAATTGTTCAAGACAAAACTTATTAAAACACAAGATATTTCCTACAATACTAATAAGAATTAAATCAATATTTAGTGCATTTAAGTAAATTCTGTTTGAAGCGGAGCCAAATTTTATTTCTTCTTTTAAAATGTTCTCCTTGGTAACAGCTGTCTTGTTTTCTCATTTGCTTAGTTTTGTATGTATTTATAATTAATTCATTCTCAAACTTTCCTAGAGAAGTGTGAATCTCTGATCAGTACTGTACATCACAGTGGCTAATGTATCAGTTCTCGTCTTTAAAACTAGAACCTTTATTTCTGCCACCTCTGCCCTCTGCCCTCTGCCCCAGGTGGCTGCGGTTCTGTTGCAGGACTGGACTTCCCTGCCATCCTCAAGACTCTAATGCGGCTTTTCAGAAGGGCTTCTCCTGCTTGTGCGCTGCCCTCTCGCCTGTCTTTGCTTTGCTCTCTGCCTCTCTAGCAGGTTTGCCTAAGTGCCTGAGTACCCTTGGCTGTGGACATTAGATTTAACAGCAGGCCGCGGAACTGCGACTGGGAGCCTGAAGTATAGCTGTGGTGTTCCAGACTAAGGAGTTCTGTTCCAGATTGACTAAGACACTATGATAACCGCAAAAATGTTTGCTTCATAAGCTATACACAATGCATTTCCAGTCTAACCAAACTCCTGTCCAAAGTTCACATAGTCAGCGAAATCAGGCACTTCTCGTATCTCTCTGATTTCATTTCTTCCTCTTCCCTGTTTACTTGGCCCCCGGTGTATTGACCTTCTTGCTGTTCCTCAACCAGCCAGGCTGGTTCTTGCCACAAGGTCTGTACACCTACTCTTATCTCTCCTTGGCATTTTCTTCCCTCAGAGCTTTGCTTTATCTCATCATTCAGTGTTCTGCTCAGCTTTCTACAGGGAGGCTTTACTGACCTACCACTTAAGCACTCACTAGTTCCTCACTCTGTTTTCTTCATGGTACTAATAGTAAGTTTATACTACATATTTGTTTGCTCGCTTATTGTTTATCTGCCATAAGAATTTAAGCTCCCCTTAGCCCGGTTCAATCACCATTTTCTTAGGACATAGAATAGTGCCATAAACCAAGTGTTGTTGTTGTTTAGTCCCTAAGTTGTGTCCGACTCTCTGTGTCCCCAAAGACTGTAGCCTGTCAGGCTTCCCTGTCCTCCACTATCTCCCAGAGTGTGCTCAAATTCATGTCCATTGAGTTGGTGATGTTTATCTATCCATCTCATTCTCTGCTGCCTCCTTTCCCTTCTGCCGTCAACCTTTCCCAGCATCAGGGTCTTTTCCAAAGAGTCTGCTCTTCACAACAGGTGGCCAAACTACTGAAGCTTCAGCTTCAATATCAGTCCTTCCAATGAATATCCATGGTTGATTTCCTCTAGAACTGACTGGTTTGACCTCCTTTCAATCCAAGGGATTCTCGAGTCTTTCCAGAACTACAGTTCAAAAGCATCAGTTCTTTGGTGCTCAGCCTTCCTTAGGGTCCAACTCTCACATCCATACATGACTACTGGAAAAACCATAGCTTTGACTAGACAGATCTTTGTTGGCAAAGTGATGTCTCTACTTTTTGATATAGTGTCTAGGTTTGTCATTGCTTTCCTTCCAAGGAGCAAGGGTCTCTTAATTTCATGGCTGCAGTCACTGTTCTGATGATGATTTCGGAGCCCCAAGAAAATAAAAAATGTCACTGCTTACACTTCCCCTTCATGGATCACAATCTTGTGGTACGGGGCTTGCATAACTCAATGCAGCTATGAATCATGCCCTTTAGGACCACCTAACACAGACAGGTCATAGTGAAGAATTCTGACAGAACATAGTCCACTGGAGAGAGAATATACCAAGTGGCACTCAATAAATATTTGTCCAAAGAATCGTTAAAGAAAAGACTACCATGACTAACATAGCATCTTCCCTGGAGGATAAGCATATAGACAAAGAAAGTACAGTTGGTGATGACAACATAATTGCTATTCAAACACTTTTTTCTAAATTTCCAGGTTAAATACCCTTTAAAGAGCTCTTCTCTAATGAGAAGCCTTCCTCATCACCATGTATGCTATATGTAGAAAACTGCCCTTACAGTGGCTCAGTTCAACAATAACAAAAAATAAGCGAGCATCATTTACAGTATAAATCATGGACTGTACTGTAACTTACTTAACCAAGATTACAAAGCTGTTTTAAGCATGAAACAGGCAATTAAATTAATTCCTATGATAAATTAGTGATTTATAAAATCTTTGGTTTTCATCTATGCTGTGAAATTGTCTCTATTAATTAAACCAAGTAATTAGAGATTTTAAAAAATTAACATAGATTTTTAGTCTTTACATAATTCAAAGTAAACAGTTAAAGGGCTTTGCCATTAAAATTTGAAGCATAAAACTCCTTAAAAGAAAGAGTTTTTCTGCTAGATGAGATTTTTTTAAAAATCTATTAATCCAATGAATATCCATGGTTGATTTCCTCTAGAACTGACTGGTTTGACCTCCTTTCAATCCAAGGGATTCTCGAGTCTTTCCAGAACTACAGTTCAAAAGCATCAGTTCTTTGGTGCTCAGCCTTCCTTAGGGTCCAACTCTCACATCCATACATGACTACTGGAAAAACCATAGCTTTGACTAGACAGATCTTTGTTGGCAAAGTGATGTCTCTACTTTTTGATATAGTGTCTAGGTTTGTCATTGCTTTCCTTCCAAGGAGCAAGGGTCTCTTAATTTCATGGCTGCAGTCACTGTTCTGATGATGATTTCGGAGCCCCAAGAAAATAAAAAATGTCACTGCTTACACTTCCCCTTCATGGATCACAATCTTGTGGTACGGGGCTTGCATAACTCAATGCAGCTATGAATCATGCCCTTTAGGACCACCTAACACAGACAGGTCATAGTGAAGAATTCTGACAGAACATAGTCCACTGGAGAGAGAATATACCAAGTGGCACTCAATAAATATTTGTCCAAAGAATCGTTAAAGAAAAGACTACCATGACTAACATAGCATCTTCCCTGGAGGATAAGCATATAGACAAAGAAAGTACAGTTGGTGATGACAACATAATTGCTATTCAAACACTTTTTTCTAAATTTCCAGGTTAAATACCCTTTAAAGAGCTCTTCTCTAATGAGAAGCCTTCCTCATCACCATGTATGCTATATGTAGAAAACTGCCCTTACAGTGGCTCAGTTCAACAATAACAAAAAATAAGCGAGCATCATTTACAGTATAAATCATGGACTGTACTGTAACTTACTTAACCAAGATTACAAAGCTGTTTTAAGCATGAAACAGGCAATTAAATTAATTCCTATGATAAATTAGTGATTTATAAAATCTTTGGTTTTCATCTATGCTGTGAAATTGTCTCTATTAATTAAACCAAGTAATTAGAGATTTTAAAAAATTAACATAGATTTTTAGTCTTTACATAATTCAAAGTAAACAGTTAAAGGGCTTTGCCATTAAAATTTGAAGCATAAAACTCCTTAAAAGAAAGAGTTTTTCTGCTAGATGAGATTTTTTTAAAAATCTATTAAACCTAATCAATTCTGAACTGATTATTATCACTATTTGGGAAGAAACAGAAAGAAAAATTCTTGCAAAACTGTGGGGAGACCTTATTTTCCCCCAACCTACACTCTTTTTATTTTTGTCCCAGAGGAGCTGTTAACGATCACTCTGAATGTATAAAAGCACAGAATTTTATCTTTATCAAATTTTACCACCTTCTGTTGAAGTGATAGGTAGGAACACATCCAGTGACAGAAATGAGCTGTGCAAATCCAAGGTGAGTTTCACATTACCATACCAACCCTGTAGTGGGTGTGAAGGGGTTAAATAATAATCCTGCCATGAGGGAAGACGTGATTGTTTCAGAAATAGAAATAGAGCACCATGGTCATGCATTCCATTTTCATCCCAGAATTTTACATCTGTAAGTGACCTTTCCTATAAAGGGAACCTATTCTATCTTACCCTAACTAATTCCTTCTCTCGGCAACAGATAGGGAATGCCACCAAGAGAGGAGAACAAAAATGTAGGAGAGACAGTGCTCAGAAAAGAGAAAGAGCTTCAGGACCGAGCCAAGAGAAATTAGACATGTGAGTGCCGCTTCCTAGACACTTTCTAGTAGGCATGTTATTAACTTTATTGACACTCAAGTTCCTTCTTAGTAAAACTGGGATAATATAACCTACTGCATCATCAGTTCAGTCGCTCAATTGTGTCCAACTCTTTGCGACCCCATGAATCGAAGCACGCCAGGCATCCCTGTCCATCACCAACTCCCGGAGTTCACTCAGACTCACGCCCATCGAGTCAGTGATGCCATCCAGCCTTCTCATCCACAGTTGTCCCCTTCTCCTCCTGCTCCCAATCCCTCCCAGCATCAGAGTCTTTTTCCAGTGAGTCAACTCTTCACATCAGGTGGCCAAAGTACTGGAGTTTCAGCTTTAGCATCATTCCTTCCAAAGAAATCCCAGGCTTGATCTCCTTCAGAATGGACTGGTTGGATCTCCTTGCAGTTCAAGGGACTCTCAAGAGACTTCTCCAACACCATATTTCAAAAGCATCAATTCTTGAGCGCTCAGCCTTCTTCACAGTCCAACTCTCACATCCATACATGACCACTGGAAAAATCATAGCCTTGACTAGACGGACCTTCGTCGGCAAAGTAGTGTCTCTGCTTTTGAATATACTATCTAGGTTGCTCATAACTTTTCTTCCAAGGAGTAAGCATCTTCTAATTTCATGGCTGCAGTCACCATCTGCAGTGATTTTGGAGCCCCAAAATATGAAGTCTGACACTGTTTCCACTGTTTCCCCATCTATTTCCCATGAAGTGATGGGACCGGATGCCATCATCTTAGTTTTCTGAATGTTGAGCTTTAAGCCAACTTTTTCATTCTCCTCTTTCACTTTCATCAAGAGGCTTTTTAGCTCCTCTTCACTTTCTGCCATAAAGGTAGTGTCATCTGCATATCTGAGGTTATTGATATTTCTCCCAGCAATCTTGATTCCACCTTGTGTTTCTTCCAGGCCAATGTTTCTATGATGTACTCTGCATAGAAGTTAAATAAGCAGGGTGACAATATACAGCCTTGACGTTCTCCTTTTCCTATTTGGAACCAGTCTGTTGTTCCATGTCCAGTTCTAACTGTGGCTTCCTGACCTGCATACAGATTTCTCAAGAGGCAGGTTAGGTGGTCTGGTATTCCCATCTCTTTCAGAATTTTCCAGTTTCTTGTGATCCACACAGTCAAAGGCTTTGGCATAGTCAGTAAAGCAGAAATAGATGTTTTTCTGGAACTCTCTTGCTTTTTCAGTGATCCAGTGGATGTTGGCAATTTGATCTCTGGTTCCTCTGCCTTTTCTAAAACCAGCTTGAACATCAGGGAGTTCAGAGTTCATGTATTGCTGAAGCCTGGCTTGGAGAATTTTGAGCATTACTTTACTAGCAGGTGAGATGAGTGCAATTGTGTGGTAGTTTGAGCATTCTTTGGCACTGCCTTTCTTTGGGATTGGAATGAAAACTGACCTTTTCCAGTCCTGTGGCCTCTGCTGAGTTTTCCAAATGTGCTGGCATATTGAGTGCAGCACTTTCCCAGCATCATCTTTCAGGATTTGAAATAGCTCAACTGGAATTCCATCACCTCCGCTAGCTTTGTTTGTAGTGATGCTTTCTAAGGCCCACTTGACTTCACATTCTAAGATGTCTGGCTCTAGATTAGTGATCACATCATCATGATTATCTGGGTCGTGAAGATCTTTTTTGTACAGTTCTTTTGTGTATTCTTGCCACCTTTTCTTAATATCTTCTGCTTCTGTATCATGTTGTCAGGATTAAACAAGAGAATGGGGAACTGTTGTTTTTGCTCATGCGGCATCTCACCTTTGAGGCTCTGCTTCTTTACTACTACCTGTGATTTTGGAGGGCTGTCAATCATACGACCCTACCCTGTAATGTCAAGTAGGGGCATATTATGAAGGCTCGGGTGACCATAATCTCTTTCCGGAAATTTGAATTTTGAATGGAGACCCATTGACAAGAGTGCCTTCTAGGACAATTGTTGCTACTTAGGTCTTGGGAGGCATTCTGTTTCCTGCCCTTTCTAAGACCTGATTTTTCAACTTTTGCTTTGTTTTGTTTGATTGTTAGGAGCACTGTTCTTGCTTAAATGGCCATGTCATGGTCTGTTGTGTGCGTGTGTCTGTGTGTGTGTGTGTGTGAGACACAGAGATAGAGAGAGAGAAGTCACTTCAGTCAAGTCTGATTCTTTGCCACCCTAGGGACCGTAGCTCAGCAGGATCCTCTGTACATGGGATTCTCTAGGCAAGAATATTAGAGAGGGTTGCCATGACCTCTTCCAGGGGATATTCTGGACCAGGGATCAAAGCCGTGTCTCATTATATCTCTTGCACTAGCAAGCAGAATCTTTACCACTGGCGCCACCTGAAAAGTTTGCCATTGTCTGTTGCTTGTAACCAAAGAACAGAATATAAAGTTCTTGGCATGTTAGTTTAATAAATACTTAAAAATAATTTTTATTATTACATCAAAAGTTTTGGTACTCAGGGTAGGAAAAAATCAGCTAAGCCATTCTAATTGCAGAATGCTGTCAATAAGGCTTTTTAAAAATATTTTTCTACTGTGAGCTACTACAGTTCTCTCTGAGCTGGTAAAGAATCCATCTGCAATTCAGGAGACCTGGGTTCAATTCCTAGGTTGGGAAGATCCCCTGGAGAAGGGAACAGCTACCCACTCCAGTATTCCGGCCTGCAGAATTCCATGGACTGTATAGTCCAAGGGGTCTCAAGGAGTTGGACACTCCTGAGTGACTTTCACTTTCACAGTTCACTCAGAAAATTAGCATGATAATGCAGAAAGAATGTTGAACTAGGGGTTAGGTGACTGGGTTCTAGTCTTGGGTTATCTACTAGGTGAGTTGTGAAACTCACTCAACTTCTCTAAATCTTTCTTCATCTATCGGGTAAGAGTGTTGGTATGAATGATCTCCAAGGGGCATTCCAATTCTACATTGGGTTGGTTTCACAATTAACTATAATATCAAGCACATTTTTTGGATAACTCGATAAGCTGATCAATCACAGCAAGGTGATTTGACACATATATATATAATGAAAAGATTCCTCCCCTCAAGCTAGTTAATACATCCATCCATCACCTTATATATTTACATTTTTTTGTATGTACCAACCATACTTCTACTCTGTTAACAAGTTTCAATCATGTAGTACAGTGTTTTCGACATTTTACCTTGTTAAACATTTGAATCACAGACATTCTTCATCTTATAACTGAATGTTGGTACCCCCTTTGCCATCCTCTCTCTATTTCCCCCATCCCTAGCTTCTGGCAATCACTTTTCCACTCCCTGTTTCTATGAGTTTGACTTAAAAAAAAAAAAGATTCTACATGTACATTTATGATAATCAAGACATGCAAACAATCTAAATGTCCATCAACCGAGGAATGGATAAAGAAGATATGGCACATATTTACAACAGAATATTACTAAACCGTTAAAAAGAATCTGCAGCAATACGAATGGACCTAGAAATTGTCATACTGAGTGAAGTAAGTAGACAAAGAGAAATATTGGATGGTATAGCTTATACACAGAATCTAAAAGAAATGATACAAGTGAAGTAGTTACCGAACAGAAACAGATTCACAGACTTAGAGAATGAACTTAGAGTTACCAGGGGGAAGGCTGGGGTACTGCCCACACAGAACATCTGCTCTGCAGCAAGAGAAGCACCACAGCGAGAGACACATGAACCACAAAGAAGAGAAGCCCTTGATCAGAGCAGCAGTGACGACCCAGCGCAACCGCAAAGGAAAGTGCACAGATAGTTTTTAAAGAGTGTTTTGGTTTGGTATAGCCCCACTTGTTTGGTTTTACTGTTTTTGTCTTTGGTGTCAAATTAAAAAGACCCAAGGTAGGCTTGAAATTAGTTCTGCTGTGTCAAGAGCTAGGCAGAGCCTGGACCAGGGATAGAGAGCAATTCAGCGAAAAAGTAAGGCAGTCTAGGATGACACTTCAGCTCCTCATCAATTCCTGGAGTGTAGGTGTGTTGGTCTAGGGCTAAGAACGGACAGTGGGGCAAGGGCTGGCTTACCGTTGGTCCTTTATCTGATGTGACTGAGGTTTCCGTCCCTAGTTCCAAATCTCAGGCTTAGATAAAGATCTAGACTGACCAGGAGTTTGTCCACAGGGAAAGAATGGTTCCACAATTTATTCATTCAACTTACCTCTCTTGCCTTTCTGGGTCACCTTTCCCTCCAATCCAAGCAGGTGGCTTACGGCACCATCCTATGTTCTGGAGGAAGGACGGTCTCTCCTCCTCCCCGCGTCTTCCTGATCTCTCATTCCACGTCATTTCTGCTCCCTCTAATCCCTGCTTATGCTCTTAGCTCTTGCAGCTGTCACCTTCGCCCTGAATCACACCACATAACATCGCTGCTCTACCTCCTATAGTCACTGAAGCGCCCGGAACTCGGGGCTGTTTTATGTAACAGCCATCTACGTTGGCTTTGAGGATAATGGGGCCATATGAACATTCATTTATTCCATTCAGCATGTAGAGTTTAGCACCATGTACCGTCTGGACATTTTTCTAGATGCTGAGCATAAAGTGTTGAACAACGAGACAAAAATCCATGTCTTCATGTTGCTTCTATTTTACTTGAGACCCTCCCCAAATAAGTAATTTTAAAAATCCTATCCAAGAAAGAAAAAAACAACCCTAAACAAAACCCTATCAAGGTTTCAACTCACTTACTTCTTTAAAGAAGTGATTTCAATACTATTTAAGAATCCAGAGGGGAAACTGGGCTTGATTTCTTTAAACAGTGGCTTATTCTTCCCCACTGCCCTGTGTTTCTCTAAAGAATGAAAGAATAAAGAAAAGAGGGAGGAGAGAGAAGTCAGTATGATGGAGATGCCTAATGTAACTGGACCACTCCAAGGAACTTTCCTTACTCCCACATTGATGAGTGAGGGAGAAAGGCACCCTTCACAAAGTTCAGAAAAGAAAAGTATCGGAGGATATAGTCTAAACTTGAGGCGGTTTGTTCCAGGTTTTCAATCTCCTCCAACAGGTATAGTCTGACATACAAAGTTATCCCTCCATTAGTACTATCTGGAACCTTCCTCTAGAGTGAAGTTTCTGTCTTCTCTATTGAAAATCCTCCACCACATGTTGCACTAATAAATGATTTTTGTTACTAATATGATAGCTCCTCTCTTTCCGTTCCCAACTCATGATTAATATTTTTAGTGAAGGTCCTTCCTTTTAATTAACATAGTAATTTACAGAGGTGAATTTTTTCTCTGTGTTATCGTTCACACAGGGAGCCTTGAATGTTATACTTTCAATAATATATGGTACAAAAAAAAAGAGGTTCTCTGACCAACTAAAGAGAGTTCTCCAAGCCCCTCTCAATCACACATGTCACTCTTCCTCAAGATCCACAGACATCCTCACCAGGATGTTCTCACTTGCTCTTTCTTTCCCTAGTCCTTTCTTACCTTCTACTTAAATCTTTTGTCTAAGGCCTCTTTTCTAGTTGCCGGATTCTCACCTCTTTATCTCCTCTGACTTCCGAAGAAAATTTTTTCTTTTACATCCTTAATTATACTGAGAATTTTACGTCTTCATCATGTCAATTATTCCAATTCTGACTGAGCTCCAGGGCCTGCCTTCAAATAAGTAAATGATTCTGGACAAAAAAGTCATAATTCATCCAGCTGTCCTATATTATGAAAGTTTGAGTCATCTTTTTCTATAGCAAATTTTCATTCCTGTTACAAATGCATTGTAGCCAAAGGGAATAACAGTGGGAAGGTTTTGGCATGAGGAAATATGGGTTTAGGATGGATGATTCTAAAATTTCAGAAGATTTGGGGGGTGATGGACATTTGCCTAGAGCAGTAGGAATAGAGAACAAGAGATATGGGAGTTTTTCAGCTGCAGATGGATAAATCTTCTATTTTTGGCTTGAGGGGGAGGGAGATATGGGCATTAAAATAGAGGACAGTTTACCTACAAGTTTTAGAAATGCTTAAATACAGACACAGAAAAGAGAACGTACTTGATTCTAGCATCCTAAAGACCACATATGAGTGGAGTCAATGCAAAATGTACACAAATAAAACCAACTATATTTGATGTATTTTGGAAGAGCCATTTTGATTGACATTACATGTAGAAAAGAGGCCAGAAATCTCGTTCATGCATTCAGTGCAAACACAATCTGAGATTTGACTTCTAAAATTGCTATTATTTTCGACCACTCTCCTGCAGTTATCCTCTCTCTAACAGTGTAATCTTTTTCTACCATATTTACTGTGGGGACTAAATGAAGCATTTCTAATACTGTAATGAAATAATCTATTTGTGGGCTTCCCTGGTGGCTCAGATGGTAAAGAGCTGCTTGTATTGCAGGAGACCTGGGTTTGATCCCTGGGCAGGGAAGATCCCTTGGAGAAATAAATAGCAACCCACACCAATATTCTTGCCTGGAGAATTCCATGGACAGAGGAGCCTGGCGAACTATAGTCCATGAGGTTGCAGAGTCAGGTACAACTGAGCAGCTAACACACACAAGGCAGTCATTAATGAACTGGTTTGCTAGGATACATTTTATCTGGCCATGTTAAGACACAGACTTTACTTCTATAAGGTATCTAATCTTTACACTTCTTCTAGTAATTAAAGAAAAAAACCTATGTTCCTTGTTCTCCTCTATAGAGATCTTCTTAAGAGAATAAATGTAGTTTAAAAAATTTAAGTTATTAAAGTTAGGAGACCAGGGTGGATATAGGTAATGATATGAAAAAAGTGAAACTGTTAGTTGCTTAGTCATGTCTGACTCTTTGCCACCCCATGATTGTAGGTCGCCAGGCTCCTCTGTCCAAGGGATTCTCTAGGCAAGAATACTGGAGTGGGCTGCCATTTCCTCTCCAGGAGTCTTCCTGACCCAGAGATTGAACCCACGTCTTCCTCATTGCAAGCAGATTCTTTACTATCTGAGCCACCAGGGAAGCCCCAGGTAATGATAACTGTGTGGAAGGATCAGGGTGAGAGTCCTCAGAAAACCACCCCAAGCCTGATTCTTTCTTCCCTTCCTTTCTCAGCTGTCTGGTTTCCTGTTAAAGATGCAGAGCAAACAAAGGCCCAGGGCCCACAGCAGTTCTGAGGTCACAAGTAATCCAGGTCTTGGTAGGCACTCCAGATCTGTAGGAACTGAGGCTGAGGAAGGGGCCCACCCTCCTGAGACCTCAAGATCTGTGGGAGGATGATGAATGTTGAGGGGGGTGGGGGAGTTAGGGGAGTGGGAAGTGAGGGGAGGGTTGTCACAAAGCAGGGGCTTTGGACTCCTTGTCATCTCCTCTGAAAGCCCTAGAGGAGGCAAATTGCTGCATTGCTACAGAAAATCCCCAAATCTGTACACAGCCTCTTCTGAGAGAGAGGGCTCTGATAGACAATGTTTTTAACATTAAAAAGCAAAAAAATTCTATGTTCAGGTCATACCGGGCAGAATGCATCACCTGCCCAGGGAAGCAAAACACAGAGTTTTACTTCCTCATCCCTCCCCAGACAGACTGCCATTGCCAAGCCTTTTGACACTCCCTTTTTGCACTGTGCCAACCCCAGGTTATTTCCCCAAGATAATATAAACCGGAGCATGAAGTCCTCAGGGCCCTGTTGCTTTGATAGGAGAAGAAAGCAGCAATCTGGGGCCTCATTTTCCTTGGCTGGACACTGAAATTGTTGGCTGGGATTATTTGTAAGATCCTCTTCAATCCCTGCCTTCTACAAAAGATAGCAAAAAGAAGTTTCCTAAATAAGTGTTTCATTTATAATATGCTGGAGTTCATGAAACAAGGGAAGAGGCCATTTGATGACTAATTTGTTCATGGAGGACATCCATTGGGATAATTAGGTCCCCAAGTAGCATTTAGAGCCTCATTTACCCTTTTGGCTGTCTAGCAGTATCAAAATAACTGCTAATTGTCAATTTTTTTCCTCACACTTTTCTACACACTTAGCCATCATTGCGCTAGTGTGAAATCTTGCTGCCATTGCTCAGTTCGCCCGGGCATAGCTCATTGCTTGAATAATGTATATCAGTGGTTTCTTTTGAAAGTGGAGGTGGAAGGGGAGGTTTCCACACTTGGGAAGCAGTCTTAGTCTGGAGCTGAATGTCTAGCTCCAGAATTTTCAGTTCAGTGGTTTTCCTATGTGATACTTAGAACAACAGGAAGAGCTTTAGGTCAAAACCTCCAGAATCAGCATTAGTTAGTAATTTCTAATTTTTCCTGTGTTCAGAGGTCACCTGGTGGCTCAGAGGGTGAAGAATCCACCTGCAATGTGGAAGATCCAAGTTCAATCCCTGGATCAAGTTGATCTCCTGGAGAAGGGAAAGGCTACCCACTCCAGTATTCTTGCCTGGAGAATTCCATGGACAGAGGAGCCTGATTGGCTACAGTTCATGGGGTTGCAAAGAGTCGGACTGTGGTGAGCAACTAAGCATGCAAGCTTGGGAATCTTTAAAGTACTGACACTGGGTTTCCTCCATCCATCAGACACTATGACTTAAAGAATGTGGAATGAAGCTTGGGTGTTAGGAGTCCAGGAGAGTCCAATGTGAAACATAGCGTGCGGACTGCTGGCATTTGTTCACTGTCTTGTTGAGTGAGTATAGTGAGCTGATCTGACTTCTCTGAAGTCTATTTCCTGCAATGATGGGCCTCAGCAATGCAGTCAAGATGAAGGGCGCTTACATTGGTCCTTCCAACTTTCTAATCTTGCTCTATCTTTTTGGCTCTGTGCTTCCTCAGACTGGCCAATTAATTTTGTTTACTTTCAGTCTTCTCACTTATCTGATGAAGATAGCATGCTTGCCTCACTGGACTGTTCTGAGGATTAGATAGGTTTGGAACGTCTGGGAAAACTCTTTGCACTGAGTCTGGGATCCAAAACTTGATGCATTCTAGCCATCATCCTATTTTCTTAGAATTTTGTATCTGTTTCTTATTTATTTATTTAAAAAAAAGTCTTTGAGCCTTTTCAGTATTTGACCTGAAACAAGTCTTCCTTTACTTATTATCTAAAGATTTCATAGTGAGTATGCATTTCTTTTCTATTACAAAATTAATTTTTGAAAAAGGAAAAAAGGTATCCTTTTCTTCTACCACTATGACTCTCCTCTGTTTCATCATGGGAGTTATTTTGTAACAGAACTGTACAACTGCAATCACAGTTAGTGATTACTGTTAGTAGATCAGTCATGTCCAACTCTTTGCAACCCCAGAGACTACAGCCCACCAGGCTTTTCTGTTCACAGAATTCCCCAGGCAAGAATACTGGAGTAGGTTGCCATTCCCTTCTCCATGGGATCTTTCCAACCCAGGGATGGAACTCAGGTCTCCTGCATTACAGCAGATTCAAACTAGCATATAATTTCATTGTCTTTATAGCATCTTTTACAAACTTAAGTCAGTAGGAGGTAATGAACAAAAATTTTAAGGCATTTTATTGGTCTCCTGGGTAATAGAGGAGACACTTCTTGAATTCATATTGCCTTTTGCTGGGCTTTTGATGATTCATACAACTTAAGAGAACTAATGAGAACTAATGTGTACTTCTAATGGTCAATATGATCACTGTTATATACCCAACAGTTTTATCAACGACCCCTCAAAGCAGGTTTAACTTTAAAGTTATAATGCGTAATGCAGTAATAGTACCCTAATATAAAATAGTAAAATTCTATTTTCACCTGTTATTTCCTCTTGATTTTTAAAAATTATTAAACTGCTATGAAAAAGACATCACATATGCTCGGTCCATTTTGAGCCAAAATGCAAGGTTTTGAGGATGTGAGGTGGGGTAGACAGGTGTGTGGGTTTAGAAGGCTTAATGAGGTCTTCCCTGGTAATCCAGTGGTTAGGACTCTACTCCACCTTTCCAGTGCAGGGATGCAGGTTAGGTCCTCGATCAGGGAACTGAGATCCCATATGCCGTGCATTGTGGGCAGCAGCAACAGAAAAGAATGGATTGAGTTTTAGGCAACGATTGTACTGAAGCCCATGATGCACCTCAAGCTTCCCTTTGGGGATCCTTGGTGTTGAACCTGAATCCTGAAATACAGGTCCCATCAGACTGTAGGATTCCTTTGACTACTCAGCTTATTGCTTCTGACTGACAGCAGCCTCGACAGCTTACACTAAGCATGCCACACTAATATTATCACTTTTCATAATATGAAAAAGGAGAAAACACTGCTTGCACAGTATTATTTTTTTCAGTAAATTTTATATCATTATAATTAAGGTTTCTTTGGGCACAAACTTGGATGATTCTGATAGAGAACAAAAATGAAGAATTCTTGACCATTTCAAAAAGTCATCCAATTTTAAGACAGTCTTTTTAATCATAAAGGAAAACAAAATTAAAGTTTGTGTCCAAATTATATGATAGAGTGATGACTCTGCAGTATATTATAGTATCAAAAAACCGGGGCTTTCTCAGTTTGGGAGGGCTGTTATTATCATAACAGTAGAATGATTCATTTAGGTAAAAAAAAAAAATCTCATTTCAGGATATCCTTGAAAAAATAAAATTAATATAAATCCACTCATGGATTTGGGAGTATTTGGTATGCTTTGAGTTGCAAATAGTATCTTTTACACTGATAAGCAATTGTAGTCTTCTTCTTTTTCTGTAAATGTTTGTGTTGCTGCATTTAATTTGAACTTTACTTCAACCTTAGAAATAAATTGGTAGAAAGAAATGTGATTAAGGTGGGGACCGAAATAAGTAGGGCAGAAATCCAAATCAAGGTTAAAGTAAAAGAATGTGATGATTTGGGGAATAGGATGTGGTAGAAATAGGAAGACTATTCAGAAGCCAGAATTTGGGTTCAAACAATAAAATTGTAGGACAACCTTAAGATTTTTAAATAAGAAACTGAAGGCCATGAAAGTAGATTATAGCTCAAAAATAGAATGAAAGTGTGTATTTCAGCAATAATATTTTCACCAGACAGATTTTCCACCTTCACATCCGGGTGGGCTTCCCAGGTGTCATTAGTGATAAAGAACACACCTGCCAACACAGGAGACACACACGAGAGATGTAAGTTTGATCCCTGGGTAAAGGTCCCCTGGAGGAGGGCATGGCAACCCACTCCAGTACTCTTTGCCTGGGAAATTCCACGGACAGAGGAGCCTAGTGGGCTAGAGTCCATAGAGTTACAAAGAGGTGAACACGACTGAGAACAGCAGCAGGTATCTGGGTAAATATCTCTAAACTAATCCTGCCATTGAGATGAAATTTTAAAGAGGAATCTGGAAACACCAATGTTCCCTTTTGATGCCAAAGGATTGACTAGTTCCAAATATTTCCTCTTATTGCTTTTAATCACTGCCTTACCCACCTCATCTCCAGTTCCTGCTCTGCCACGCTGTCTTCTTTCAGAAATCTTCTCTTCTTGTATTTTGCAAAATACAGACTGATTTTCTCCAAAAGAGTGAACAAAAAATTGAAGCAAGATTTAAGTCTTCATCATTGTTATTCAAAACAAAACACAGTACTTTGAACTTGTTAGTTAGTTATTAAATATGGGTTAAGTAAACTAAAAAACTGCCTAAGAGAAACAAACTGAAATTAATCCAGAAGTAGAGGGAAAAAACCCAAACAACCAAATTAACTTACATAAGACTCTCACTGGGCCAGGGGAAAATTGTAGTTGCAAACATCTACAGACAAGGCCTCTGCCAGGATCCGGAAGGATTTGCTCTCCAACTTCTCCAAAGTGTTTGTTAGCTGTTATTCTAAGAATGTGCAAGGACATGGTGGGTTTTTGGAACCACTTGAGTAAGACCATTCTACCCCCCTGTCATTTTGTCAGGACAACAACTAGCAAACACTGTCTTACTTTAATTCTCCTTCTTTATCCTCATTCTGTTTTGCTTCTTTTTAGATATTTTGGTTTGCTGTCATCATAAAAATACTTTGAAGATGATGAATTGACCAAAGACATCTATCTCCTTCCTAAGACCACAGTAAAATGATGGTAAGGGATAAGAACACTCAAAAAAGATTGCAAAGAAAAATAAATACTCAAAAGACAGGGGAGTGGACATCCATGGCTGGGAAATTTCAGTAAATGTTTGGCTGGGGAAAGCAGGGTGCAGTAGTAACTGAATTAAGGGGAAGAGGAAACTGTTTAGGAGGAGAAGAGCACATATTTATGAGCACATGTTCGTTCCGAAGAACTGTGATGAGGTCAAGGATCATTGAATACGAGAGAGTGAGTTGCCATAAAGAGAGAGATGGATGGAAAGTCTGTGTATTGAAGAGTAGCTAGCCCGCCCCTTCCTTCCCCCTTCCTTCCCTGGTTCCATCGCTAGGGGTTTGCTCAGTGTCTCTAGCTGCGTGTTCCCTGGAAGGAGCCCAAATACTTTTGCTCTGGAGAAATGGAATGTAAGTGCTTTTCAGGAGACTACAGTTCTACTCTGCGTGCAGCAGCAGAAAGAGGTTTATTGTCTCACACTCCCAAACAAGTCACTAAAGAGATTCTCTACTTCCAACAGTTTAGAAAAAAAAAAAAAATCCTGGAATTGAGTCTCATTGGATTTACTTGTGTTGCTTGTTATTTCTGCATAAATCACTGTGACTAGGGGGAGTTAACCAGATGATTAAACGGACCTGGGTTCTATAGGGAGGGTCAGAGGAAAAATAACGAGTTACGTTATAAGAAAAGGATACGTGGATTCTGGGGAGGCAATAACCTATCCTCTCCATCATTCCCAAGATAAAGTCCCCCAGTGGAATGGGGCCCTCATTGTAGTCACTGATCTGGCTGTAGGAGGCCTGGATTGAAAGTGAAAGTGAAAGTTGCTCAGTTGTGTCCGACTACAGTCCATGGAATTCTCTAGACCAGAATACTGGAGTGGGTAGCTTTTCCTTCTCTAGAGGATCTTCCCCGCTCAGGGATTGAACCCAGGTCTCCCGCATTGCAGTCGGATTCTTTACCAGCTGAGCCACAAGGGAAGCCGAAGGCACAGGGGAAATCTGGCTTGGTATGAGCCAGACTCAATTCCTGGGCCAACCCAACTGGGACCACGTTTGCACATGGTTTAAACCGTTACAGTGTATGCATCATGAATTATCTCTGACTGCTCTCCTCAGGAGTCAGTGACCAAAAAATGTTTTACATGGAGTTCCCTGCTTTTAAGTATTTCCAGAAAAGATTCCTTAAACCTGCTCAGTAGCCTGCTCCAGCTCAGCCACCATCATCAGGAAATTTCCCTTGCACTCTTAATTTGCTCTAATTCTTCTAATCTGCCATAACATCTCTTAAGTGTAGCTGGACAACATTCTTCATATAATATACAATATATGCATGGAGATAATTGTAAAATTTTCTCCTAGGAAAATGACTTTTGTCTTTAACCATATTTTATTTTCCAAGCCTTTCATCATCTTTGTGGGTCTCCTCTGAACTGTCTCCAAATTTTCTGCATTTGTCTCAAGTTGTAGAGTCCAAAACTGAATATAATAACCTAGGGAGATTCCCACAACAAAGTAAATGCAATTGCTTACAGAAATAGAATATTTTTTGCATAGCACTTCATAGTTTTAAAAAGATCTTCCCAGACACTATTACGTCATTTGAGGCATAAAGTTCGATGTATCCTCTTTCTAAACTCTGATGGTTGATATGGGTCTACATTGAGTGAGGGCCAGATTGGAAAAGCTCAGAGTTCTAGTTTGGGGTCTGTTTGAAGTCCAAGGTGGTTCTGAGGCTGCATCAAGATTTCCTGTTTCTTTATGCATCCCTCGGACCAGAAACAATCTTGAGGATGAGATAAATTACAAGAGCTTTCCATGGTTGAATGAGCACTTTCAATAGAACTTTTCCACGATGATGAAATGTCTGTGCTGTTCGCTCACACATAGCTAGCGCAACTGAGGAGCAGAATTTTTCCTTTTATTTAACTTTAACATTTAAATCCAAATTTGAATAGTGACCTGTGGCTGGTGGCAAGCCCTGACCATGCCTAAGTCTTGATTTAAACTAAACTGGTTTCTGAGACAAACACATGAGGTGCTTTGGTGGATCTTCATCATTTAGGAAGAATTTGACGGATGAAAAGCATATTAGTGGAATCCCAGTGTTTTCCCATCATGTTCCTTTTTATGCATTTGGGCTTCCCTGATAGCTCAGTTGGTAAAGAATCCACCTGTAATGCAGGAGATCCTGAGTCAATTCCTCAGTCGGGAAGATCCGCTGGAGAAGGGATAGGCTACCCACTCCAGTATTCCTGGGCTCTCCTTGTGGCTCAGTTGGTAAAGAATCTGCCTGCAATGAGGGAGAGCTGAGTTTGATCCCTGAATTGAGAAGATTCCCTGGAGAAGGGAAAAGCTACCCACTCCAGTATTCTGGCCTGGAGAATTCCATGGACTGTAGTCAGACACACCTGGGCAACTTTCATTTTCACTTGCTTTCACTTTTCAGAAATAGATTATTAGAAACTTAGCTCTTTGTCTCGGACAATACCTATATTCTCGAATAAATTTACATAAGCATAGCAACAAAACCATGGGGCACCTAGATGTGAATAAGCATAGTTGGGCAAAGAAATCATGAAGGGCTGAGTTCTAACCACCCATCTGAGACCCAGACCAATACTGCTAAGCCTTCAGCCAGCATAACATTTCATTTATGCATGACACACTTAAGACACACCTGGGCAACTTTCACTTTCACTTGCTTTCACTTTTCAGAAATAGATTATTAGAAACTTAGCTCTTTGTCTCGGACAATACCTATATTCTCGAATAAATTTACATAAGCATAGCAACAAAACCATGGGGCACCTAGATGTGAATAAGCATAGTTGGGCAAAGAAATCATGACAGGCTGAGTTCTAACCACCCATCTGAGACCCAGACCAATACTGCTAAGCCTTCAGCCAGCATAACATTTCATTTATGCATGACACACTTATTGGCATAAAAAGGTTATATTAAAGGATATACATAACATGAAACTTGACCAGTTCAGTTCAACTTCAGTCACATCTTTGGGTTACATTTCTTGCTGAGCTTAGCTTTAAAGCATCTCAAAAACCAGGAGTTAGCAAACTAGAAAGAAGTAGTGAGGTTGGAAACTCCCCGCCGTGGTAAATTTGTAGCGAGCTTTGATCTTTTATGCCTTCCCTCTGCTCCCTTTCTAGGCCCTGATAACCATAAATAAATATAGTTTTATTTCCTTTTCAAAATAAAGCAGCCTCATTTATGTATGTGTAAATGTGTACAGGTGTGCTAAGTCACTTTAGTCATGTCTGGCTTAATTCCAATATCTCTAGCCATTGACTCATATCTCTGCTTCTTTTTATAACATAATTCCATAAAAGAGTTCTCTAGACTCAAAGACTCTACCTTCTCATCTTCTATTCTCAACCTTTGACACATGAGAATTAAGTTTTTGTTTGGAAAAATGTGCATTTTTAATTTTTTTGCCTTTTTTTTCCAAAAACAAAACTGTACAACATCGACAGGAATCATTTAATGACTTTCTTCCTATTTCTTCATTAACTTATAAAAGGAAGTAACTGTTTCTAATCAGAAATGTATATTAAAAACACAGGTGAAATAACAGGAAGAAATGAAAACATAAGCATTCTACACAGGAAGGTGTGGCAGAGTTAGACCATCTAACATACTAGACAAATGATGTTTGCCTGTCTGTCTGTTCACAGGGACCAGATAGACCCTCCTGTCGCCTTATGCATATACAACAAAAGATCCTTTTCTTTATGCCCCATAGGGGCCCTTCCTATTAGTTTGTGTTCTTGCTTCAGAGCCTTTCCTGAGGAATTTTAGCCTTTCCTGAGGAACTCTGATAAAAAGTATTTTTTTGTGTAATAATTGCAATGAACTAAAATTTTCATCTCCTCCACTGTTTCTGTACCTATCACACCTACTTCAACTATTAACTAATTAATCTTGTATATATTTTCCATAATTTTCTTCTAGTTGTTGTTGTTCAGTCACGGTCACGTCCAACTCTTTGCAACCCCACGGACTGTAGCAGGCCAGGCTCCTCTGTCCTACACTATCTCCCAGAGTTTGCTCAAATTCATGTCCATTGAATTGGTGATGCTATCTAACCATCTCATCCCTGTGCATATTGGACACTGTCTGACCTAGGGGGATCATCTACCAGTATCATATCTTTTTGCTTTTTCATACTGTTCATGAGGTTCTTGAGGCAAAAATACTGGAGTGATTTGCCAGTCCCTCTTCCAGTGGACCATGATTTGTCAGAACTCTTCACTATGACCTATCCATCTTGGGTAGCCCTGCATGGCATGGCTCATAGCTTCATTGAAGGGGCTTCTATAAGCCCCTTCACCACGACAATGTTATGATCCATGAAGGGTTCTTTCTCCTATAATTGCATACAATATATACACATATGAATGGAGTGGGCATTCTTTTTCACTGGAATCATTTTAGTTGTAAATATTGGTATCACCTTATATATACCTCTCTGCATTTTGATCTCCAGTACTGTTGGCTGGGAAATCCCATGGACGGAGGAGCCTGGTGTGCTGCAGTCCATGGGATCGCTGAGAGTTGGACATGACTCAGTGACTTCACTTTCACTTTTCACTTTCATGCATTGGAGAAGGAAATGGCAACCCACTCCAGTGTTCTTAACTGGAGAATCCTAGGGACAGCAGAGCCTGGTGGGCTGCCATCTATGGGATCGCACAGAGTTGGACACGACTGAAGGGACTTAGCAGCAGCAGCAGCATTTTGATATTCTCTTTTAGGTGGAAATATAACAGAAACTGACATGATTCAAATTTGATCTTTTTAATGATTGAATAATGGCTGGATGGGCCATGAAGAGATACCCCACGTCCAAGGTCAGAGAAACCCAGTAAGACCGTAGATGTTGGAGCAGCTGTGAGGAGATACCCCACATCCAAGGACAAAGGAGAAGCCCTGGCAAGACTGTTGTGTTTATAAAAAATGTGATGACCACTGCTTTCTCCTCTAATCAAATGCAGATTTAAAATGTACTCAGGTTTCTTATCAACAACTAAGCTTTAAGCCTCTTGGAGTGCACAAACAGAAGCTTGTGTGCACCAGGACCCAGGAGGAAGGAACAGTGACCCCACAAGAGACTGACCCAGACTTGTCTGTGAGTGTCCAGGAGTCTCCAGCATAGGCATAGGTCAGTGGTGGCCTGCTGCAGGGTTAGGAGCACTGAGTGTAGCAGTACATGCCTGGGATCTTTTGAAGGTGGTCAGCATTATCTTCATTACCTCCACCACAGTTTGCTGCTGCTAAGTCACTTCAGTCATGTGTGACACTGTGCAACCTCAGAGATGTCAGCCCACCAGGCTCCACCATCCCTGGGATTCTCCAGGCAAGAACACTGGAATGGGTTGTCATTTCCTTCTCCAATGCACGAAAGTGAAAAGTGAAAGAAGTCGCTCAGTCACGTCTGACTCTTAGCAACCCCATGGACTGCAGCCTACCAGGCTCTTCCGTCCATGGGATTTTCCAGACAAGAGTACTGGAGTGGGGTGCCATTGCCTTCTCCACCATAGTTTAGCCTCAGGTAAATATCAGGGAGGGAACACAGCTCCACCCATCAACAGAAAATTGGATTAAAGATTTATTGAGCATGGCCCTGACCATCAGAACAGGATCCAGTTTCCCCCTCACTTAGTCTCTCCAACAGGAAGCTTCCATAAACCTCTTATCCTTCTCCATCATAGGGCAGACAGACTGAAAACTAACAGAAAAGTAACCAATCCAATCACATGAACCACAGCCTTGTTTAACTCAATGAAACTATGAGCCACCTAAGACGTACATGTCATGGTTGAGAGTTCTGACAACATGTGGTCCATTGGAGAAGGGAATGGCAAACCACTTCAGTGTTCTTGCCTTGAGAACCCCATGAACAGTATGAAAAGGCAAAAAGATAGGACACTGAAAAATGAACTACCCAAGTTGGTAGGTACCCAATATGCTACTGGAGATCTGTGGAGAAATAACCCCAGAAAGAATGAAGAGACAGAGCCAAAGCAAAAACAACACCCAGTTGTGGATGTGACTGGCGATGGAAGTAAAGTCTGATGCTGTAAAGAGCAATACTGCATAGAAACCTGGAATGTTAGGTCCAGGAATCAAGGCAAATTGGAAGTGGTCAAGCAGGAGATGGCAAGCATGAATGCTGACATTTTAGTAATCAGTGAACTAAAATGGACTGGAATGGGTGAATTTAACTCAGATGACCATTATATCTACTACTGTGGACAGGAATCCCTTAGAAGAAATGGAGTAGCCATCATAGTCAACAAAAGAGTCTGAAATGCAGTACTTGGATGCAGTCTCAAAAATGACAGAATGATCTCTGTTCATTTCCAAAGTGAACCATTCAGTATCACAGTAATCCAAGTCTATGCCCTGACCAGTAATGCTGAAGAAGCTGAAGCTGAACAGTTCTGTGAAGACCTACAAGACCTTCTAGAATTAACACCCCAAAAGATGTCCTTCTCATTACAGGGGACTGGAATGGAAAATTAGGAAGTCAAGAAACACCTAGAATAACAGGCAAATTTGTCCTTGGAGTACAGAATGAAGCAGGGCAAAAGCTAATAAAGTTCCGCCAAGAGAATGCTCTGGTCATAGCAAACACTCTCTTCCAACAACATGAGAGAAGACTATACATGGACATCACCAGACTGTATTCTTTGCAGCCAAACATGGAGAAGCTCTTTACAGTCAGCAAAAGCAAGACTGGGGGCAGAATGTGGCTCAGATCATAAACACTTAAATTGAAGAAAGTAGGGAAAACCACTAGACCATTCAGGTATGACCTAAATCAAATCCCTTATGATTATACAG